>JAJIBD010009189.1:0-78540 GCA_021461705.1 Cryptotis parvus
GCCTTCTCAAATGTGAAAATGTGGCTAAAACTAAATTTAAAAATTAATTGCAAATGTAAGCTAGTGCCAAAACCAAATGGACAAAATAGAAGCTTGTGATGAGATAGTGGAATGTAGAGGAAAGCAATTTACTTCCAATTCTAGAGAAAAATACACAAAGAAATTGTTTCTTGTGGAGCATAATTCGCTAGGTCACACTAATTCCCCAATACTTGCCAATCCCATCACCGAGTCTTCATTTGCCATAAAGTATATGAAAATGTCATTATCTCATTGTGTTTGTGTTTAGTCTTATGAATAGAAACTGTGCATTTACATATAATAAGAAGTTGAATCAAGTAATTTGTCGATCAAAAAAAGAACGAAAGAAATAGCTGTTACATTAGGATTTTATATCTTTGCCCGCTTCTTGAAGATTATTAACAGAATGAGTCTACAGAAAGATTGTTGTTTGGAAATAAAATTAAATAGTATCATAAATGTTATATAATAATAAGCAGATTATTGTTATGGTTTTGTTTTACTGGTTATATGCTTGCATTTAATAGATAAGCAATTCATAAGAAAGGGAGCTAAAGGTAAATGAGCTAATTGGAAAGCTGACTTAATTTTATAAAACAGCTAAAACAAAATGTGATGATGATCAAAACTCTGAAAGAGAAACAATGGTGAAGCTAATAAAGGTAGCATGCATAGTTGTGTAGAGTAATTTTCTTGTGTGGCATTAAAATGAAATGCAAAGCAAATGAAATAAAAATCTATTCATGTGCCTTATGGAATCATAAATTGTTATGGCAGAACGCTGAAAACAACATGATTTTCCCAGTCAAACCCAATTATGTTAAGAAAAAGAGAACAAGAAATAAAAGCCATGGACACCATAAACACTGTCAGTCTAAATCTTCATCTCTCCGGCATTTAAGTCAAGTTAATATTCCTTTACATAATTCTTCATAAAATATTTTGGGCACAGGATAAGAGAACTGTGAGTGCAAAACTATAAAAATATCTGTGCTCAGGGAACGTTTGAGAGTTTAGGGGCTGGAGCAATATAGCACAGCTGGTAGGGCGTTTGCCTTGCACACAGCCGACCGGGTTTGAACCCTGGCATACCATGTGGTCGGTCCCCTGAGCACTGCCAGGAGTAATTCCTGAGTGAAAAGCCAGGAGTAACCACTGAGCGTTGCCGGGTGTGACCCTAAGAGCAAGAAAAAAAAAAACCTTTACTTGACTTTTGTATATTTATCTGCACAGCTTTAATATAAACATATTGTTCTGTCTAATAATTATTAAATTATTTACTCCCATTTAGTCTCAAATAACTTGCTAGTAAATGTCATTTGTTTCTTACCCTAAATTTCTTACCTAATAAATGGTCTAAACCACCCCAAATTCATAATCACAGTGTCAATATCTTGAAATACGATTCATGAGATTTGTATCCCAGTTGTAGTTTGACAATGATGAGTGTGTGACCTTGCCCAAGTAACTTCGATTTTTTAGTGCTGACTGGTTGCAGCATTCCATGATTCTGTATTTACAGTGTTTACAATTGTCAAATATGTTTAATTTCCATGTATAATTTGATCCTGTAACAACTCATTTACTAGACAGAGAGAGGGTGTTAAATGGCTGGTTAATATACAAGGCATATGATTAATAGTGTCGAATTATTTATTTATTTATTTATTTATTTATTTATTTATCTATCTATTTATCTGTTTATTCATTTATTTATCCATCTATTTATTATTTATTCATTTGTTTATTTATTTATTAATTTATCTATCTATCTATCTATCATCTGTCTATCTATCTATTTTGCTTTTGGGGTCACACCGGTGACACTCAGGGGTTACTTCTGGCTGTTCGCTCAGGAATTACTCCTGGCGGTGCTCAAGGGACCACATGGGATGCCGAGGATTGAACCCTGGTCGGCCACGTGCAAGGCAAATGCCCCTACCCACTGTGCTCTCGCTCCAGTTCCTAATAGGGTTGATTTAAAAAGGAGATACATTTATATTTCAAGACTATGAAGAAGGGCCAAAGCAATAGTACACCTGGTAGAGCATTAACCTTGCACTCAACAGACCTGGGTTCAGTCCTCGGTATCCCGTATGGTCCCTGAGTGCTGCCAGAAGTAATTCCTGAATTCAGAGCCAGGAGTAACCTCTGAATATCACCACATATGACCCAAAAAGCAAAAAAAGAAAAAATAAAAAGAATATGAGAAATTTGTTTTGTTCTATTAGATATCGAAAGGATTGTAGAACTTTAGTAAAAACACAAAGTAATCAGGACCAATTAGAATATAGTCAAACGAAGCCAAGGTGATGTGGCCCTCTTGGGGTAAAATAAGCACTTTAGACATATCTTTGTATAATTTTGTTTTTGTGACTTTTTGTCCTAACTAAATCTGCATTGCACTGTATATAGTACATCCTTATCAGTTGACCTCATCTTTTACAAATATTATTAGGAAATTTTCTTAAAATATATGAACAAAATGTTAAGATAAATATAGTAATGAGTTAAACTTTCATCATTTATTAATATCACTGTATCACTGTCTTCCCGTCCATCGTCGATTTGCTCGAGGGGGACCAGTAACATCTCCATATGTTCTGTCTCATGCAAGTATAGCCCAAGGGCACCTGCTTGCTCCAGGAACATAAAGAGCCTCAAACCATTCCATCAGGTCATGGGAATGAGGTCTATAATTGTTACTGGTATTTGGCATATCAAATACAACACGGGTAGCTTGCCAGGCAACCCAAAAGAAAAAAAAAAAAAAAAATTAACAAAGCATAACCTTGAGTGAGGGTAACCCAGCCTGAAACAAAGCCTGAGTGTGGTCATATAGCCTGAGCAACTCCAAGGCTTGGTCTTACATTTATTAATATAAATAATAAAAATATCAAAGAATAAAATAGCATAAAATAATGATCTGCAATAACTCAAATTAACTTTGTTCAATAGAGTAAAATTTATTTTTATTATTTTGTTGTCATCTTGAGACTATGTCCTATGGTACTATGAGGCTATGCCTAGCTCAGTACTCAGGCTTGCTCCTTGTATTTATTTGAGACCACTTATCCCCTGGCATTGAACGTGGTTCTCCAGCATGCAAAACCTACACTTAGCCTGTTGCATTCTCTTGATGCCACAAAGAATTGCCAAATACATTTCATTTCCATGTGGTATTTAATGCTGAAACAACTAACCTAAAGGAATGGGTACCTCAAACATTACACTTTATTATCTATAGGATATTAGTTTTATTAATAAATTTCATCTCTTCTAACTAAATTTGTTCACTTTAATTTAATTTTACTTATTATTTAATGAATACAGAATTCTGAATACAGGGTATTTACTGAATTTACTGCATTTACTGTATTTACTGAAAACCCTATATTTACTGAATACAGGGTTCTAGCCCTGGCCCTCCATCCCAGCAGAGGCCTCGCAAGAAGCCAGAGGAACCCCCCACACCATGAGGGCTGCCATTTTCCACATCTGAACTCTCCTCTCCTCAGAGCTCCACCCAACAGAAGAGCTGATCACAGCCCAGCTCATCAGTGACCCACCCTGCAGCAGTCTTTTTTCAAGGCCAGCCCAGGTATGCCAATCCAGAGATACACACATGGGGGCAGAGCTGCTACTTGCTCTCCCTGTGCCCAGCTGATCACAAGGCATCCGGGAGGGATGGCAGGTTCTAGCCCTGGTCTGCCACCCCAGCAGAGCCTTGCAAGAAGCCAGAGGAACCCCCATACCATGAGGGACGCCATTTTTTCACATCCAGACTCCCCTCTCATCAGAGCTCCACCCAGCAGAAGAGCTGATCACAGCCCGGCTCATCAACAATTGCTCGAGTTTTGAGGTGACTATTAGAGTATCTCAACCACATGGCAGAGCCTGGCAAACTACCAGTGTTGTGTTTGACATGCCAAATACCAGTAACAATTATAGACCTCATTCCCATGACCTGATGGAATGGTTTGAGGCTCTTTATGTTCCTGGAGTGGGATGATGCCCTTGGGTTATCTCACATGTGACAGAAAGTATTGAGATGTTACTGGTGCCCGCTTGAGCAAATCGATGATATATGGGAAGACAGTGACAGTGATTACTCAAAACCTAGTTTAGTAACATTAATTTATTAGCATCCATCATATTATACATCATATTATACATTATATTATACTTCAATTATATATCATATGTACAATTGTATTGGTTATATTTTCAGCTTCTTATAAAAATGTTATGATGCTATTTATTCTATTTCATAGTGAAAATGTGCTCAGTTTGACTACCTGACTACTTTCAGAATCCTGGAATGAAGTTAAATAACTTACTCTGCTAATGCCTCACCACTGACATATACTAAAATTTAATTTATATTTGAGTTGTCTCTTCATAAAATTCTATTTCTTTCACAGCAGGTTAGTTATATACCTTACTCAGATGAGCATTCACAGCTTTTATAAGAGAAATAAAAATTAATATGAAGTATAGGTGTCGGGGACGCCCCCTGGGTCTCCAGCAGTGCCGGGAAGTGAGTTCCCTTCTACCTCCCAAGCCGGCGGGGAATGGATGAAGACTCAGGAATCCGATGTAGTTTTAAAATGCTTTTTACTTATCACAGGTTCAGGCATACAAATCAGCAATAGGAAAAACCCTGTGCTTAGGATTCCCGGCTAGAACCCCAGCCACATGGAGGCCAAGATTCGGCCACCATGTGTTAAGGCCCTGTAAGAGGAGACAAAGACAAAACTTCCAAGAAGAGTGCAAACCCACAAAGAGAGCCCAGAGAGAGAGAGAGAGAAGAGAGAGAGAGAGAGAGAGAGAGAGAGAGAGAGAGAGAGAGAGAGCAAGGGGGCTGGTTTTATGCCCCTGCAACTCAGACCTCCCATTATTATGGGGAAGCAGGAAGGGCCAAATGTCCTTAGGTAATTTCTCCCAGCACCTCACCCAGGCCCTATTATATGCTAATGTTTTGAGCCAAGATCTGCCTGGAAATGCCTTTAGAAGGTAGAGAAGGGGGTTTCTGAGATGGCATGTCTCTGTACCAAAGACTAATACTAATGCCAGTTAAATATTTCTCCAAGCCTTCACAAGAGTCTCATCTACTTCACGGTAGTTTTGTATTTTAGTTGCCTTTGAGTTATCAGGGAGCCATGCTTGCTTGCTTGGAGGCAAACTGCATTTCTCTCTGGTCTAATTACTTAGAGATCCAACGTGGCTAGGCAAATATGCTGGTAAAGATCTAGCTAGTCCCACGATGATTGTGATAGCATGAGAGAATATACCAGGCAGTACAGAATACATGGTCAGATAAACTGCCACATTTAAACTACCCCCCCATCTACTAAGTGACCTGCATAAGGCAATCCAGGGCAGATGCAGAGGCTTTTAGGTGTCCTGCAACATATAGGAAACTAACAAATTTTATTTCTTCATGTTTTAAAATTCTATCAATGATATGGGGACAGGAAATGGTATAGTAGTTACCCAGGTTTGATTCCATCACCATGTGGTCCCAGCGCATGGCCAGATGTAGTTTTAGAGGCTCTCAGCATCATCTGGGGGTCTGAAGTATTTTGACACTACAGGGCCCAATAAGCATAGCATCTTGGGGTCCTTGCATTGTAGGTGGGGCTACATGAGCAGTTCTTGGGAGACTTGTCCTTCAAAATAATTCCGAACAATGACAAAATGAGACCTTACTAGACAATCAGGTGGTGCATACATCATTGATTGAATATGCAATATACGTTTTATTTTGCCTTTCATTACTAAATTGCTATTCCCATGATAAATATTGGTTGTTTAAGCACCAAGGAATGTTAGGACATACTTTATGTGTGTTCTGTTTTGGTCTTTCTGTGTACACGGTTACCATATTTGGAGCCTGCTGGTCATTGGTTTTTTTCTTGCAATTGTTTAAGTGTAATGTTTCCCTCCCTGCTATTGAAGATGTTTCCATTTAGAACAATGGTGGCTATACAATAAAAAAAAAACAACTAGAAAAGGAATTTATTTTAAATATAGCTTGTTTTCTATTTTTTTTAAAAAGAAAAAAGGGAAAGAGTATTTGTTTAAGAATACCACATGGACGGAGAGATGCATCAAAATTAGATCTTCTATTTCTGTGGGGGTTTTTATTGGTCAAAGACAGAGAACTGCAGGAAATATATACATGTTCTTATGTGTGTTTTATATATATGCTTCATATATATTGGAAGTGTTTATATATATAAATTAAGAAATATATATTCCTCTTTTAATAGTAAGATGAATATAGAAAAAGAGAAATAGAGCTGTGGTTTTGAATGGGATTTCAAAATTGTACTTTGCAATCTATTTCTTTTTGAAAGAACAGCATCTGCATATAATAGACCATTACTGTTGTTCAGCTGTGTTCCATACCCAGTCTGATAGCTCAATGTTCTTTTGTCAATGACTCTAAACTAATGAAAACATTAGTTCAAAGCAGAGACTCCCACTATGCAATTACCAGTTTCTAAGTTGGAAGGGAGAGGGAGCTAAGTGAATGTTTCACCAGTTTAATACAAGGAAATATTCTGTAAAACCACATATTAATCAATATTTAAAAGGTTTTTATTTTTCATAATAGTGCAAATACTTTGTTATCTTAACTTAAGTTTTGTATTTGTTTAAAAATATTTCTACACTTGATATTAGCCAAAGGCCGAGAAGTGACGTTTAACAATATTTATACCTGATTACTAGATGGTCTGGAAACATCTTTAAGCTTTATGCTGTCTAAATGGGGCAGATTTAAATCAAAGATTATCCATGACACCAAAAAGTATGCTTTTGCACCTGAAATAGAATCATGGGGGTGTGGAAGGCTGTAGCACAAACATCTTCACAGCTCCTTTTGTTACAAGACCTGCCAGTTAGGGCATGAGTGATGACCATTTTGTAGCAGTTATCCTCACTGGCGTAAAGAAGAGTTTTTCACACTCAAAACTAAATAAACAGACCCATGCAGAGCCAGAAGAAACCCCTGAGCATTGCCGGGTGTGACCCAAAAAAAGCAAAAAAAAAAAAAAAAAGCTAAACAAACAGACCCAAAGAGATACTACAGTGGGTAAGGCACTTGTCTTCTCAGTGGTTGAACCATGTTCTATTCCCACATATCTCATAGTGTTCCCAAGCACCACAAACTAGAGTAATCCCTGAGCACATTGGGTCCCACCCACTCCAATAAATGAATAAAAAAATCTAAATAAAATAATGCATCATCTTGAATATATCATTGTTTGATAACTTCAGACTGAACATAAATTTATGCAAAACCTTAGCAATTTTTTAATTGTTAAGAATGTTTATGTTGCAGTGGTGTGTACTTGTATTTAACATGACTGGTTTTACAAATGCATACAAATTAAGCCACCTTCTAGATTTGCTTCCTGAATAGAATACAGGTTCATGCGAGCATATCAGGGTATTTATCAATTAATAATACCTTTTAGCTGAAAATAAAATACAATCTGACTAATAGTAACTTAAAAATAAGTCATTTTATAGCACTTCACTTATCAAAGTATAGAAGGATTTTCATTGTGCATTTCAATTATGGCATAGATATTTAATGTTATGTGTTTGGTTATTATTCTGCATGCTTAGGAAATAATTTTTTATCTTATCATTATACAACTGTTCTAAAGATGCACTTTTCTAATTTAAGGAAAGAAGAGAGAGAGAGAGAAAAAAATAGCAAAATAAAGATAAATTGAAATCAAAAGTCTCAACAGCTTTTCAGTCTCAACTATGTGTGTTTCTAAGGTGGACCATATCCTGTGCCTCTAGGAAAAGCAGTTTTCTGTTGCATGGAATGGACTTATATAGTTTAGTTTGATGCAATTAAAACTGATGTAACTTCTTGGAATATTATATAACTGCTTATCCCCATAAGACAAATGTAAGATAGGAGAGCTTTGGATTAAAATATAAATTACACACATATATAATACCATATACATATATATAACCATAGGAAACATTTAGAGATATTACCATTCATTGATCAAACATTGGTAGTATGACTTTTTTTTCTTTTACCAAGTGATTTGCGTATTCCTTGTTCTTATATTTGAATCAAGGAAATTTATAGAAAAAATAAGTAGAATAAGGAATTTGTCTTATACACAAGCAATTTTATAGCACTTTATTATTTATCCTATTGTGTTTATTTAGTAAACATGGCAATATGCCATTCAGAAAGTAGGATAATTTGACTTTTATAGTCTGTCTGACTTTGTAACTTATTATCTTCACACCATCCTCATGTGTCAAGTACAGTATTTATAGTTTCAAAACTAGAGAGGAAAATTATTCTGAGATGTTAATTTTTGTTTAACGACTGATTTCTTAATCTCTTTGCTATATGAAGATATTTAGTGAGGACAAATTCTTTAAGAATTGAAGAGTGTAAGTCTCCCATTAGGCATAAAAAGTAGATTTTCATTGGTGACAGGTTTCAGGCTGCTAATGAATTTCAGTTGTCCATATTAATTTTGATATCATTATAGTCCAAAATACTTGGGACACATGTGAGTTCTACCATTAATAATAGAATGGATTTATAATCACTTGGATTACTTGTCTTCCCGCTGATTATTGATTTGCGCAAGTGGGCAACAGTAAATTCTCCATATGTCCTGCCACATGCTAGTAGAGCCCAAGGGCATCTGCTTATTCCAGGAAAATAAGGAGCCTCAAACCATTCCATCAGATAATGGGAATAAGGTCTATAATGAGACTCACATACATGCACAGAGCTGCTACTGGCTCTCCCTGTGCCCAGCTGATCACAAGGTGCCTAGAGGGATGGAGGGTTTTAGCCATGCCCACCACCCAGTAAAGCCTTGCAAGAAACCAGAAGAACCCCGCACCACAAGGGCCTCCATTTTCCACATCCAGACTCCCCTCTTGTCAGAGCTCTACCCAGCAGAAGAGCTGTCACAAGTTCATCAATAAATGCTCAAGATTAGAGGTGACTACAAGAGTATCCCACCCACACAGCAGAGCTTGGCAAGCTACTCATGTCATATTTGATGCCAAATACCCATGCCAAATACCAGTAACAATTATAGACCTCATTTCCATGGAGTTATAATAGTAACTAATATTATATTGCCATTTATTGGAATTTGAGAAACATAAAATAAATATCTTGATTATGTTAGCCAATATCTTTGTACTATAATGACTACCAAATATTTTCTATTCAACATAAGTTTATTCTATCATCACTCTCCAAAACCGCTGACCTTTTATGTTGAAAAACAACCCAGAGAAACTGTCAGGAAAATCTGTATGCAAGAGTTTGTGGGTGTGGCCTTGTGAGTAATTTGACATAATCAGCATATGTCTCTACAGCTGTGATGTTTATGTAACATACCACTTGGCATGTAGAACATGTAGAAGAAGTTGACTACCTTTTTTTTATATATAACACTAATTACCGATAAACTACACTATTTCCTGAAAGCTATATTGAAGTTTGGAGTGCCAAATTTAAAACAACAGCAGCAATAAAATAAAACAAGAAAGCAAAGATAGATATGTTTCTCTCACTCAGTTATTACTAAGAACTTAAATATCAGTTAAGGGGGTCATAGAATAGTTCACAACAATGGAATGAAAATGCTAGCCATAATATAAAGATAAGATTGTCATAAAATCAATGTTTGATAAGTAACCAAATGTAATGATTACTGTTTACTTAATTTAATGATAATGTTTTAAAAATCCCCTGAGAGTCATAGATCTGCTTCAAAGTTGGGTTATATGCTGATCTCACACCTTCAGAAGACCATTTCTACCTCCATAGACGTGTTGAGCTTTATACTCTTGGTAAACTGTAAATATCCCTCTTGCTTCTCTGAGTCATCAAGCACTTGTTTCTTTGGCTTTACTCCTAGACCCAGGAAATAAAACTTGATATTGCTAAGAACTCTGTAGTCTGAGATTTTTCTACCTTAAAAGCTACCAAATTAATCTTTCATAATATTGTAGAAGTTAGTAGACAATATGAGATGAGTCAGAGAAGAAAGGCAGTTCATGCATTACTCATAGCAATTGTAAAGCCAGAATGTCTGTATTTTTGTATATTAGTTTGTCAACCCTAGTTGGCACAGAGCAATGAAAAGAGGACTAGATAATAGCCCCACACAGGGGTTTCATGACCATAAATAAGCACCCAGTTAAGGAAATTTTAACTTTTGCAATGGACACTTAGCAATGTAGCAGGGAATCTGCTTATACTAAAAACTCTAAAACAACTATAAAAGAGAGAAATTTATTTGAAAACAAAAATCCATTTAAACATAATATTTAGTAGTTGAAAGTCTTTTACCTGAAATCCTGGACTCTGGAAGACGGCAGCAAACAATAAATAAAGGCCTGGTTCTGGTTTCAGAGGAGGTAGAACTGCCATAGAAGTTAGTTGTTTGTTAGGAATTCTGATATGATCAACATAAAAGCTAATAGAAATGGGTTTTATAGAGAGATGCTAATATATTAGATAAATTAAAATAGAATGGGAGGGCCGGAGTGATAGCCCAGCGGGTAGGGGGGTTTGCCTTGCACGCGGTCGGCCCATGCCGGCCCGGGTTCGATCCCGGCATCCCATATGGTCCCCCGAGCACCGCCAGGAGTGGTTCCTGAGTGCAAAGCCAGGAGTAACGCCTGAGCATCGCCGGGTGTGACCCAAAAAGCAAAAAAAAAAAAAAAATAGAATGGGAAAATGTACATTAACACCAAGCCATTAAACTTTGAAATTTCAAAGATACCATGTACAATAGCAAAACTTAAAATAAATGTTCAAAGATTACTGTAGGAAAGATGTGTACTACTTGTCCACTGAAACTGCTGAAACATTGCTGAAATGTGACTTAAACAAATACACAAGATTGTGCATGGTCTCAACTTATATACCAAACTCTTCCAAAAGGAAACTTCGGCAACAATTATTTGGAAGTTATGCATGGTGAAAAAATTATCTTTTTAAGAACTGTGGTATCTAGCGGCAGGGCTTTGAGACTTCTGTGCATTCCAAGACTGAAGAAGGCTGTTCTGATCATGTAGGTCCATGTCCAGCTGGCAAACTTTTTAGATCATGACTTAAAACATAAGCCTGGAATTAGCCCAGTCCTTCTGTGGACTCAGTGTATCCTCTTTACCCTTGATCTTTGGTGTGAGGCAATATTTCATTGTTATTTTGATTTATGTTTCCTCAATGATAAGTATTTTTGCCATACCATTATTCTTTGGAATTTTTTTCCTATTAGCTTCTGCAGTTTCTCATACCGTTTACCTAATTTAATTACATCATCAGTCATTAAATTGGACCATCTATTGAATTACCACAAACTGAAACTTCTAATAATTTTCTCCAAGGTTTATGTTCTTTTGTAGATGACCTCAGCTACAAATTTTACGTATAGCGTGCAGAAAAGTATAAATTATTCTCTCTAGATTTCCACAAATTACCAACAATGAAGAGGAATCATTAAAAGCTCATAATAAGCATTAAAAGAGTCTCCCCATTGTTTAAAGGCCAAAATCAAAAGGAACTATTCTGATGGGAACAAACATCTTAAATACCATTGGAGACACAGACATGGTTTTAGATGACTCACTTGGACTTAAGAGGAATTATCTGCTGAACAACTAAAAGAAAACCTAAACAAATTATCTGTTTTATATTAGTATTATAATAGTCAAACATAAACATGACACTAAGTTAAGGTTAGCCAGCATATGTGTTGCCTAGTTTAAACATTTTTAACATATTATAAGATTTTAGAGCTGGCAAGGAATTAGGCAACCTTAGTATAATCCCCTCAAACACAGCCAAAACCACTGAAGCCTGTATGGTAATACTGGGATTATATTTATAAATCTGTTTAGTAGCCTAGCTCACATTATACTTTATATAACCTTTTCATCAGTAAATCGAATTTAATACTTTCACATCTCATCTGCATACCTGAATGTCTCTATTTGTTCTCAAATTATTTCATTTAGGCTTAGAATGCTGACATTAGGCTTTGCATTTTTTCCCTGTTCAAAATATATTCCTAGTAAAATCTAAAATTTTTCTATGGAATCGAAGCACATGACATTCTGTTTGATTTTTTTCTACTAATCGAAATAAAATAATTTTAAGATAAGCTTTTCATGTATGAGAAAGCACAAAAAAGTCATCTTGATTACTGAGGTCACACCGTGTGAACCATATAACAGCTAGATCAGAGATTATTCTAACAAACCATTTTATCAAACTGGTAGTGGTTGAAGACTTGGGTAATAAAGTGCATCTGGGAGAACCTCTTTATATTGCATCCTATGAATATCGTCCTTTGGTTGTTCCAGAGTTATATCCATTTATAATATATCAGTTATTTAGGAAAATCAATTTAAATAGTAATACATATGGTACTAAAAATGCATAACTATCCTAAAAGTTGAAAAGTGGAAAGAAGTGTCAGCAGCATTTTAGAAAAATTGAAAACAGAAAGAAGGTGATAATATGTAAAATAGGACTGAGAACCCCTAAGCCTTGTCTGCTGGTAATACATATCAAATTAAGGCAGGAATGGGTCAGAAAACCGTGAAAGCTCAGTCCTTAAATAGTGGTCTGAAGTAAGATATGGAGTTAAAGAAAAGAGTTTTGGGGTTATGCATCAGATTACCCGATGAATACTATCATCCTACAAAGTTTAGACTGAGAATAGAAAATACCTGTCTTCTGGGAAAGAATACTGAAGGTTTTACTCAGGGGAAAATGATTATGGACAGGGAAAAGTACTTTAAATTTTGATATTTAGTTATACCCAATAAAATTTTCAGCTTATTCAGAATTAATAGCCTATATCAATATATTCATAATCATCAGTTCACTGTATATGATGTCCCAAATTTGAATATCATTCAGCAATCAATAATATCTGACCACATGAAATCTCCCAGCATATCTTATACTATGAACATATAATAAACAAAGAGAAGATAAGAGGATAATAGAACATATTAGTGATACCAAGCTTAGGCCACATCTATAAGCCAAATTATATAATATACATACATTTTTATATGCATATGTCTGTGCATTTGTGGTATGCATGATTGTTCTTGGTTTAAATAACTTACAAGGATAATTTACAGAACTCAGTATTTAATTTAACTAACACCGATGATATATTGCAAGGGAAACAGTGGATGGGACAAAGAACAGAGGAACCAGGTGCAAGGTTCAAAGTCTTCTCCCAATGGAATGTACTATATGTACTTAATTCCCTGACCAATGAGTCAGGGAATTAAGTATGAGAAATTGCATGAGAAAAACTCTTTCTTTTTACAAGTTCTGAGATTGGTGGGACCCTCCTAAAACACAAGTTCCCAGATGCGAGCCAAGGGTCAATCATATAAGCAGAACTTTCTAAGAATAAAAGTCTGTGTTAGCTTTTCCTGATGATAAATGTGTATACACACACACATACATACATACACAGACACACATAAAATATACATATTATATATATAAAAATACCCAAAGAAGTTTCTAGCATTAAACCCCCAGTAGTCCATAACTTCTTTAATGACTTTGCAAAGAAAATAATAATAAAATATAAAAAAGAATAATAGTCTTACATTTTACAAAGCTAGAGACAGAGATTGAGCTCTAGACTTAGCAACAACATAAATAATTCTGATGACTTTAAGGAAGTGAATTTAGTAGAATGTGGGAAGCAAACTTTGTAAACTTACAGTTTGGCATGGGCATATATTTTGATTAAATTGCTGTTTTTCATTGTAAATCCGTGTTTAACTTGAGGAAAGATAAACATTCTTTTTGAAGTCCCTATCATTTTACTTTTTTACTGGAATTTTAAGAAAGACAAGTTCCATTGATTACCACCATACATATTAATTCTTCCTTTTTAAGATGTTTTAGTCAACCTTGTAGACTTTCATCATTTACTTTTGCATCTACATTATGCCTTCCCAAAGAGCACCTGGAATACAGTACATAATAAGGATATTTTGACTGAGTAAAAATTATGGAAATAAATAACTATTTATGCTCAGATAATTCCTGTGAAATTATAGGTTTTGTTCTGATTTGTTCTTTTAAGGTGATTTTCCTTCATTTTACTCTTTCACCCTTAAAATCAGTTTGTTGGAAACATATCTTGCAAATAAAAGAATGAAGTTCAAAATATTCTCATTAATTCTTCAGGCATTTTCTATTATTAATCAAATAATCCCACAAGAGTCACTGCCTTTGCATGTGGTATTTCCCCACCCTAGTTTATTTTTTCTACTTTTCCTTTTATTTCTGTCACCATTTTGTTTTATCTCAAATCAAAGACATTTTAAAGATACATAATAAAAAGAAGGCCAGAAGTCATTTTGGAAGACAAACAATCTGTTCCTATTTCCTTTTCTTGAGTTATTGCAAAGACATAATTGTCAGAATCCCTTCAAAGTTAAAGAGCACCTTAATTCTTAGATTCTATTGAAGTGAACATAGTACTAGAGAATCCAACAGAGTAATTTATTCAAAGAGACGTTCTCCACTTTGTGTAGCATAAGCAAGAATGAATGTATGTTGAATTTCAATTTATTGCCAGATCACCTTAGATTGAAAAACGGAACTAGAGTACCTTGTAGTAGTTCCAGTAGCAGTCAAGACTTATTCCAAGGTAACACTTAGAAAAGAGTAAGGCATAGACTTATTTCATTGTTTTGTCTATAGTACAACCCCAGTGCTGAAAGTTTCTTAACTGAGTACAGAAATGAGCTTTCAATAACAAAGAAAAACATGATGGGCACTTTCCTGGTGATTCTCCACTACTATATCAAGCTCACAGCTAGTAGACACTTAGTACTTTTGCTATCACTTCACTTGCCACTTGTCTTCCCTTTGTTCATCGATTTTCTCAAGTGGGCACCAGTAATATCTCCATTCGTTAGGAGTGAGGTCCACTATTGTTACTGTTACACCACGGGTAGCTTGCCAGGCTCTGCCATGGCTCTGGGTTCATCCCAGGGGGCCCAGTCTTTGGATATACTTCGTATATTTGTTCATCATGTGAGAAAATTTTGACCTTACAGATAGCTCTGCACATTTAAATATAATAACTTATCTCTTTGTAACATAGGTTAGATGAAATCTTTATTGTTTACATAAACCAAACAATTTTCATTCTTTTATGCAACCCTGTTAAATAATTACATCATTTATAGTATATTCTAAATCAAACCATACTGAAAACCCTCACCATATGCTGTTTTCACAGGGCAAGGTTTTTAGTTAGCCCCCCTTTTCTAACATCTGTGTTTGTTTATTGGCAGCATAAATATTTAAACAGAGGGGAGAAACCTCAAACTATAAGTGAAATCAGCTTTCTCAGCCCCCTGTTGCTTGAAATAAACTTCATGGAACTTTTCAGTGTGAACATGTAAGAACACTGGGCTGAAGTCAACAAACGAATGAGTAATCTCTTGAATGTGTTGTTTATTTCAAAAGTAAATGAAGAAGTGGTTCTTTTCAGAAAGAAATTATATTAAGGTTTTATTGGGTGACTAATGTTCTATAGTCTTGGCTGTCAGCTTTAAACTCTGCCCAGTGTTGTTAATTACAATCTTGAGGAACTAGCTTAGTACATTTAAAACTAAATATATCATAAAAGCAATCAGAAGTAACATCTCTGAAATGAAATTGTAGTTAATTTTTATAAATAAATATTTGCATAGAATGTATTGCACAATTATTGTTTAATCTTTTCCCCTACCAGTTTATATTGCTTTTCTGTCAGATGCTTATTGTCAAACAATGTTGATTCACTAAATCAAAGCACAATGTAGGTGGAAATTTCAATGAGTCTTGATTTTTAGGCCAGTTGACTGATTTTTCAGTAACTTTGCTTTAGTAGATAATTCAGTTATAACTAGATGGGTAACAATCATCAGGGTGTTGCTTCCTCTAATCTAAGTTCACATGTGAAACTGTGTCTATGTGAGTGTGTATGTGTATGTATGAAAGAAAGAGTGAGAGTGAGAGAGAATCACATAGGTAAGGCAGAAAAACCTCAGTTTCAGTGCAGTTTTTTTAATATATCATTTCTTCTATGAGTTCAAATCAAAATGAAGCTGAACTATCCAATCAGGGTTTAAAGTTTTTATACCATATATAATTATGATAATAAGAAGCAGTACTTTCTGCTGATGAACATCATGTGTTTCAGTTCTGTGAAGGGAAATCAACTATATTAATATGGAGAAAAATGCATACTCCAAGGGAGAGAAAAAAGGAATATATTTCTCCCATAGGTGTTTAGAGATGCCATTTCTATACAATTTTTATTTATTCATTGTACAAATTTATCTATTATTTATGCTAGCAAATATTGAGGAAATAGAAATTTTTATGTTCTAGTTAAAATGAGGACTGAATTTTCAATAAATTTCTGCAAAGTTTATTCAAAGTACAACCTAAACCATTGAATCAGTTATGTTTCTTAATTCATTTGTCCTTTGCCAGATGAGTGTTTGTAAAGCTAATAAATACATGGAATAAGCACAAAATATTTGTGATGTTAATAGATATATGGAAGAAATCTTTTCTAAATTAATAGTCTGAGATTTTTGAAGCTTAAGCTATTTTCACATATAAAAGTAATTTTAAAAGATATTCTTAAGTTTCTCAAAGTGGTTCTCATCAGAAATCATGAATTTGAACACCAAATTTTAATTCCTTCCATATTTGCTTTGGGATTATTTTATATCTGCCTTTGTGCTATGTTTATAACTCTGCAAATCAAATGTTTATAGGAAATAATCTCTAAATTGTCTCCATATCAAAGAGTTGATGATATAGTTTCCAATTCTGAATTGGGTAGAATTGTGCTTCCCAGAATCGTCTGTCAAATAGATTATCTTTATTTTTTCTCTTTTTGGGTCACACCAAGCAATACTCAGGGTTCAGTCCTAGCTCTGTACTCAGGAATTACACCTGGAGGTGCTTGGGACTATTTGGGATTGAACGCCCTACTGCTGGGGAGCTGCTGGGGTCCCGAACAGTATAAGGACTGAAGTTCTCTTCTACCTCCGAGGTCGCTGGGGAAAAGATGAAAGCTCACGAGTCCAGCACAGCACTGTTCCAAAAACGCTTTTAATAGTACAAAAGCTCTACCAATACAATCCAATAAAGTGAAAGAACTCAAGCTCTGGTCAGAATTTAGACAATATACGAGAGCTCAAGTCTCCCACCAAAGAGAGAGGATCTCACCAGAGAGGAGTCCTATCCGAAAAGAAGGGGCAGAAGGGGTGAGTGCCTCAAGTCAGTCCCCTTATATACACCAAAGTAATGCTAACTGTTGACATGGAGGGTCCTGTCAACAAAGAACCCTAAACAGAATGTAGAAGGGTGGTGCCACACCCTATTACAGGTATAAACAAAGGGTTACCCAAGGACTAATCCCTTCTTCAGGGATTATCTCTTATGTAAAACACTGGAGAGAGGGGGCTGATATAAAATAATACATATTAACTATGGGCTTCATGTAACCTAGATGGTACACACAAGGTCCTTATTTATTATCTGCACCAGGGTGATTCTGAGTATCCTGTTCTCGGTATACTGAAAGGGTCACGCCGCTTGATTGAGGGCAAACTAGTATGATTCTTCCTATAATCTTAAAGATAATTTCAATGTAGCCAGGGTGGCAGTCTCCTGGTTAATTCTAACTGTCCTACTCTGGGTGCAGTGGGTATAAAGAGGAGCTGTGCCCTATCTAAATAACGTAGAAGTCTTAGTAGATGTATAATAAGTCAGAAATTATTCAGAGTCAAGGTGACTTCTGGAACTGCCACACCCTCTATCATTGTTTACATAGAAGAGAGATCTCATTAGAATAAACCTTGTCTTAAGAACATGTAAATAGATCAAGCTGTGAGCAAATCTCCCAAACTAGCTAAGCCTGTCATCCAACACCCTAAGGCTGTACTCTCTCTCCAATCTCAAAAGTATACTTTAAAATAGATATATGTTTTATCTGCTTAGCCTATGGCCAGGATGCACTCAAATTCACTAAAGAAGTAACATGAAATCAATGGGGGCATACACAAAGTTACTTTTATCTTGTCAGTGCTGAGGATATTCTCTTGTCATATTTCCAAAGAGAATTAGTTTACCATAAATTATATTATATGCATAAAAAGTGACTGATATTCAACTGAACTCTTATTTTTCGAAGTTCAATGTGGTTTTTTTTGGTCAAAACTCACAAATAAACGGTATAGAATACATGTACTCTGTTACTGACAGTACTTGTGTGGTTATGACATATACAGGAAAAAACTTGTTTCACCTCATAGGAAGTTTTATTGCATCTATATTGATTCTATTCATAGAATATTGTAGTGAAAACAAAATTATGTTTATGAATACAATTTACATATCAGCAAAGTAAGGCAAAACTAGATTCATGAACACTTGTCTGACATAGCAATTGAAGCTCACACACTCAGTCTCTGTATCTTAGAAATATTGTCAATTTATTAATGTGTGTCTTCTTGATATGCTCCTTTAATAAGTTTGGGTGAGCATTAAACATTAATAACATGACCAAGGAAGGTTGAAAGTTATGCATCAAGGCATATCATTATCCTCAAGAGACAACTTTTCACACTTACCTTTTTAATTTAAAAGTCTTATCCAATTTTTATTTTCTCAGGTTAACAACTGAATAGAAACTGTAGTTTCTAGGTATCACTACAATAAGAAAAACAGCAAAAAAGATTTATTAGTCTATGTTGGGACAAAACAGTAATACCCGGCTAATATATATTTATATAGTCTTATCACTTGATCACTTGACGTCCCGTTATTCATCGATTTGCTCGAGCGGGCACCAGTAACATTTCCATTTGACCCTATCACATGCCAGTGTAGCCCAATGGCATCTGCTTGCTCCAGGAATGCAAAGAGCCTCAAATCGTTCATTCAGGGTCTTGACGAAGAAGTCTGACCATCTTGTAGGTGGGCAACCACGTGATCCCTTGACATACCGTGGGATTCAGTAAGTAACGGCTCTAGTCCTAATCGCATTACATGACTAGCCCATCTGATTTTCAATACTTTGGCAAACGAGAAGCCTCCCTGACTCTGGAACAGCGACAGAGGTCAGAACTCAGGATTTCTCTCACTTGAGTGAGGTGTGATATTCCAAGCATAACTCTTTCAATTCCTCTTTGGGAGACCCGAATAGCATTTTTATCCTGCTTTTGTGGCCCAGGTCTCTGAGGCATATGTTAATATATACATATAATATAGTCTTATAACCACAACTATCACTGTCTGTCACTGTCTTCCCGTTCATCATTGATTTGCTCGAGCGGGCCCCAGTAACATCTCCATATGTCCTGTCTCATGCTAGTACAGCCCAAGGGCATCTGCTTGCTCGAGGAACATAAAGAGCCTCAATCCATTCCAGAATGAGGTCTATAATTGTTACTGGTATTTGGCATACCAAATACAACACGGGTAGCTTGCCAGGCTCTGCCATGGAGGTAGCATACTCTTGTAGTCATCTCTAAGTCCAGCAATTATTGATGAACCACGCGGCCACTTGAGGCCGCCCGAGCTGGGCTGTGATAGGCTGGCTGCTGGGTGGAGCTCTGACGAGAGAGAAGTCCGGATGTGGAAAAATGGAGGCCCCTCATGGAGTGGGGGGGTCGTCTGGATTGTTGCAAGGCTCTGCTGGGGTGGCGGGCCAGGGCTAGAACCCGCCATACCTCCTGGGTGCCTCGTGAGGGGCTGGGGACAGGGAGAGCAAGTAGCAGCTCTGCCCCATGTCTCTGAGTCTCTGGCCCGGCATACCTGAGCTGGATTTAAGAAAGACTGCTGCAGGGTGGAACTTCGATGAGCCGGACTGTGATAGGCTGGTCTGCTGGGTGGAGTTCTGATGAGAGAGAAGTCCGAATGTGGAAAAATGGAGGCCCTCATGGAGTGGGGGGTCATCTGGCTTGTTACAAGGCTCTGCTGGGGTGGCAGGCCAGGGCTGGAACCTGCCATCCCTCCTGGGCACCTCGTGAGCGGCTGGGGACAGGGAGAGCAAGTAGCAGCTCTGCCCCATGTCTCTGAGTCTCTTGTGAGTTGTGGGTTCGAACCACAACTATACGGTTGTTAATTTTTGAACTAATTTTAGATTGACTTCTACATTGCTAAAATAATATATATTTGGCCATCTTGGCAACTTTCTTTATATCTAGGGCTTTCTATTTACATAAATAGAGGCCTTTTTCCTTGCAATGATTTTTGCTTTACTGTGGAACATTTATTTCTTTCCATCAATAGTCCTAACTACCACCAAAAACTCTTTCCTAATGATTTCAGCTACAGGCTCAGATTTGTTTAATTCTCTATTTTCCAAATCATTAAAAATAGGTCCCTTTCCTAAGGTTTCCTACAAAGAGAAACTCAGTTCTCTTTAATTAAATCCAGTGGCCTGAAACACCAGAGAAAAGAAGTAAACTCAGGGGATTTCAACAGGAAGAGACTGCTTAGATCAAAAGAAGTGCCCATGTGGCACCAAGCTCAGAATGTGAATTAGAAAAATCCATAGAGAAAACAAAGAGGAACACTGTCCCACAGCCTTCAATGATATTTTTATTATTATTTGCTACCTGAATGAATCATCATGTCTCATTCCTGTGAATTCCAAAGAACTCACCAATATAAATATGATATCCAACTTTTGGACTTTAACATAAAGAATATATAGGATGAGAAAGAAGCTTACCTTTAGATAGTGTCCATCATATATACCACCTTCAGTTAAACTGCACATAGTCTTTTAAAATCTTAGCTAACATATGCTGAACACAGATGAAGACATGAAAATGTAAAAGTTTTAATATAAAAATTACACAACTAAGGTTACATAGTAATTAAAACTGCAGGGGATAGAACTCAAGTCTCACGTGCTCAGTCTGTAGAGTTATGTCTCTGGTGCTCTTCATAATCCACTTGATTATTTGTATTCTTTATAGATATTAAGTTTGTAAAGTATGAGGAAGGAATGTGATATTCATCTTCACAATTTAAGATCTAATTATCCAAATACCATTAAAATATTTTTTATTTTGCTAAAAATGCTATATTTATCAAAATTGTACTGCATCCATAATTATGTTCCTGACTTTTTAATTGCTCCATTAATCTAGCCAATTTCATATTGTTTTTCTACAATCAATTAATAGGCTAATCACATGACAGACCTAGGTTCTATCCCAGCAGTGCATAGTCCCCAAGATCCGCTGTAGTGACTCCCCAAGAGTCAGAAGTCACTCCTGAGAACTGTAAGGTAAGGGCAAGAGCAAAGAAGCAAACAAACAAGCAAACAAGGAAAAAATATGCATAAAGTCCATAGCCATTTTTTTTGTGTTTTTAAAATCATTTTATTATACCACTTTTAGATATACAATTACAAGATGTTCATGTTTGAGTTTCGGTTCTACAGTGTTCCAACACCCATCCCTCCACCCGTGCCCATTTCCCATCACCAATGTCCCCACTTCCCTCCCCTTTTTTCCCCAACCTGCCTCCATGGCAGTTCTGTATCTCCTTTCTCTCTCTCTTCTCTCTCTCCACTCTCTCTCTCTCTTGCCTTCTCACTTCCTTTTTATTACACATTGTGCATTATAGTGTATTCTAGGACATAATTGGTTCCACTAGTTTGATGTACTGTGTGGCCCCATGACGACCGCGTGACTCGGGGAGGGGGCAATCCCCCGCCATTGCCTAAATTAGACTAAATTTAATCTTGGAAGAAGAACGATTAAAATGAAGTAAATGAATAGCAAAGCTAAATGAATCATGTATTGAAATTTAAAGGTGGACAAAATTCATTAAGTATTCCTAAAACCCAAGTGAAAAGTTTGAAAAATGAATAAGAAAATATTTGCACAAAAAAATTATAAATGACTATGCTTACATATCAAGTGCTATTTTGCACTCATCTCTTAGTACCCATACCCCACTGCTTCCTTTTGTTGTTTTTGTGGTAAATGGGGTCACAAAAACATTTGGTTATGTTGCACATATACTTTGCTTTGTGCTTTAGAGGAAGCACTCTTATTTTATAGTGCCCAAGCATATTTTGAGTGTGCTACTTGCGGGGAGTACAGGTACACCGGGCAGAGCAGAAACCAGCTTTCCCGTTGAACCCCCTGCATTCCATGGACCACGAGAGCAACTTCCGACCCAAGTCCACCATCCCGATGGAGCCTCGGAGGAGCCCAGAGAAACCCCCACACCTTGCTGGCAGCAATCTTCACAATCCACACTCTGCAGCGGGTAAGATCTCCCCCCCAGCAGATTAATCCAGTCTCCAGCCCACAGATTAATCCAGTCTCCAGCCTGGCTTGTCAGAAACCCAGCCTACAAGGACCCACCCCGCAGAGACCCGCCCCTTCAGAGGAGAGTATTTCAAGCCCAGGAATGCTTGAGCCTAAGACACAGGTACACCCGGCAGAGCAGAAACCAGCTTTCCCCATTGGCGCAAGGCCGCTAGCGGCCGCAATTTACATCCAAATTACCATAAATATTCTACCAACCCTCTGAGAGAGCCCCACAAAGTAATGAGAATATAGCGCCCGCATCCCAGAGCCTGGCAAGCTGTCCAATGCGTGTTCAATATACCAAATCCAGTAACAGAAATGTTTATTTTCCTGACCCCGAAAGAGCCCTTAATACGGCAGTAGGAAGAAAGGCAAACAAGCAGTGCCTGATAAAATTTCATGGCCATCCAAGGCTGCCAAAACGAAGAAGGACTAAAATGACTGTCTGTATTTTCAATGCGGCGTACGCTGGCATTGGAAGCATATACTGAGGATCTGATGGTGCAAGCACAAAAGATCAAGTACAACATCATTGGTGACTTGACTGAGACGAGGAGGCGTCAGTTGCATCATGCTGTATTTGACACGGAGAAGAATTGTTCCTTGGAACATGCGACAAAAGAGGCGTCGGTGGCGTTGGTGTCCTTGTCAACACGAACATGGCAGTCAACATTGATTCATTTGAATGCCTAATAAACCAAATAGGACGATTACACTTGAAGAGATGTGGCCCACTGCCAGCAATTTCTATCTTCATTGTCTACGCACCAACATCCACATACAAAGAAGATGAAATTGAGAAATTCTACATGGAATTGGAGGAGTTCTATAAAAAGATCACACCTTCTACAAGATCATAGTCGGTGATTTTAATGCCAAGATAGGACCAAGAAGATCGGCTGAAGAACTCCACATTGGGACCCATGGCCTAGAATGGAACAAAGAGGGTGAGAGACTATCTGAATTCATCATGTCCACCAAGATCATTCATGGGAACTCACAGTTCCAGAAGGCTGAAGCAAAATGTTGGACATGGGAATCTCCTGGCGGACAGTTCCACAATGAAATTGACCACATCATCTCCAATTGACGGTTTTGTCTGACCGATGTAGCTGTCATCCCCAAATTCCAAACAGGATCAGACCACCATCTCCTTCGTGCAAAAATTTTACTTCCCGCAATGGGGAGAAAAGGCTGCAAAGTTTAAGAATAAAACTCCCAGACTGACCACCAACTGGGAACTCTTTGGCACCATTGCAGCAACATGGGAAGATACCATCATTGACTACATCGATGAAGAATACAACCCACTGGTTCAGCACCTCCATGATTGTGCGAAGAATGCCGAAGAGAGAGAAAGACACAAAAGGACGCTTGTCTTCAGAAACTCTTGAGCTCATTCACCAATGTGGCAAGGCGCGAGCCTCAGGAGACCAAATGCTAACGTCCAAGCTTGCTAAACGGTGCAGAGAAGCGATAAAAGAAGACCTCAAAGACAGAAGAGTAGAAATACTGGAAGATGCAGTAGAAGCCGGGAAAAGCATTCGCACTGCCGGCCTGTCCTTCGCCAACTATAAGACCAAGATGACTGCCCTCCGACGCCCTGATGGATCTATCACATCTTCCAGAAAGGCAATGGAGAAGATTATCCAGGACTTCTACTCAAATCTCTTTGATAGCCACATCCACCTGCACACATACCAAATTCCACAGGATGGATATGTCATTCCCAACCTTCTCCCTTCTGAAATCCGACATGCCATCTCGTCGGTAAAGAAGGGAACAGCACCAGGCCCAGACAAAGTCAGACCCGAACACCTGAAGAATCTGCTGTCGGTACTCATCAATATACTAGCTCTGCTCTTCAAACGCTACCTGTCCGAATGCAAGGTGCCCTCTCAATGGAAAACCAGCAGGACAGTTCTACTGTTCAAGAAGGGAGACATTCACGACATCGGCAACTATCGCCCCATCTGCCTGTTGTCTGTCATCTACAAGCTGTTTACATGAGTCATCTTGAACAGGATTAGCAGAACACTAGATGAAGGACAACCATGCGAGCAAGCAGGTTTCCGGGAAGGATTCAGCACAATCGACCATATCCACACAGTAACCAAGCTCATTGAGGTTTGTAGGGAGTACAAGATGCCGCTCTGTAACTCATGTTCATTGATTTACAGAAAGCCTTTGATTCTGTGGAGACTAAAGCAGTCATCAAAGCCCTAGCCAAACAGGGTGCTCAAACCCAATACATCAAGATCCTTCGTCAGCTGTATTACGGATTCACCACCAGGATCTCACCATTCTACAAAGAAGTGATCATTAATGTGAAAAGAGGGGTTCAACAGGGTGATACCATTTCACCAAAACTCTTCAGCGCCACCCTCGAGAACATCATGGGACAATTAGAATGGGAAGGAATGGGAGTGAAGATAGATGGTCGGCAACTACACCACCTCCGCTTCACTGATGACATCGTTCTAATAACACCAAACATTAGCCAAGAGGCACAAATGCTGGCTGACTTCGACCGAGAATGTGGAAAGACAGGTCTCCAGCTGAATCTAAAGAAAACAATGTTTATGAAGAATGAACTAGTCCCAGAGGCCCCATTCACTCTCAATGGAACAAACATCTCTGAACGCAGCAGTTATGTGTACCTAGGTCGAGAAATCAACATGATGAACTACCTAAAACCTGAGCTGCGCAGGAGGAAGAGAGCAGCATGGAATGCCTTCAAAGGCATCAAAGAAATAGCTAAAAGGACAAAGAACCTCTGGCTCCAGGCACATCTCTTTGACTCCACCATTCTCCCTGCATTAACATACGCCTCAGGGACCTGGGAAACCACGGAAGCAGGAAGAGAATGCTATTCGGGTCTCCCAGAGAGGAATCGAAAGAGGTATGCTTGGAATATCACGCCTCACTCAAGTGAGAGAAGGAATCCGGAGTTCTGACCTCCGTTGCTATTCCAGAATCAGGGACGCTGTCTCGTTTGCCAAGGCATCGAAAATCAGATGGGCTGGACATGTAATGCGATTTGGAGACAACTGCTGGACTAGAGCCATTACCGACTGGATCCCACGGAAAGTCAAAAGATCACGTGGCCGCCCACCTACAAGAAGGTCAGACTTCCTTGTCAAGACCCTGAAGGGAACGGTTTGAGGCTCTTCATATTCCTGAATCAACCAGATGCCATTGGGCTTCATTGGCACGTGATAGGGTCCAATGGAAATGTTACTGGCGCCCGCTCGAGCAAATCGATGAATAACAGGATTCAAGTGATCAAGTGATCAAGTGACTTGCTGGGGATCACTGTGCTGCTCATATGCATGTTTATTGTGAGTCATACTCCTGGCTGAGGTGCTTGAATAGTTTAACTTTTAATGGACGTTAGAGTTTGCGTATCTCAGTGGTAGAGTACTTGAAACATCTATATTCAGTATTCTGAAGACTGGTTTACTCTGTAGCCCTGCCAGGGGTATAAAACAGGAGAGGGGCAGGGACCATCCAAGGTACATATGGGTGTGTTCTGAATGAAATCTATGGCCTCATGCCCACAACAACAGGCACTCATTGCCACGGGATTTCATCATCAGGATTTCCAGTTTTGTTTTGTTTTTTAATTTTGTTGTTGCTAATTCTATAGTAAATTAAAAAGAATCCATTACTTAATACAACACAAAATTATCACTTGATCACTTTATCACTTGACATCCCGTTATTCGTCAATTTGCTCAAAGTGGGTACCAGTAAAGTTTCCATTTTTCCCTGTCACATGCAGTGTAGCCCAATGGCATCTGATTGCTCCAGGAATACAAAGAGCCTCAAACCATTCATTCATTGTCTTGACAAAAAATCTGACCATCTTGTAGGTGGGCAGCCAAGTGATCTTTTGATATCCCATGGGATCCAGTGAGTATTGGCTCTAGTACAGTGGTCGTCTCCAAGTCATACATGTCCAGCCCATTTGATTTTTTGACGGCTTGGCAAACGAAGAGTGCATCCCTGACTCTTGATCGTCGACAGAGGTCAGAACTCTGTATTCGTTCTCTAATTTGAGTGAGGTGTGATATTCCAACCATAGCTCTTTTGATTCCTCTTAAGACTCGAATAGCATTCTCATCCTGCTTCCTAAGGCCCAGGTCTCTAAGGTGTATGTAAATGCAGGGAGAATGGTGGAGTCCAAGATATGTGCCCGGAGCCTGAGGTTCTTAGTCCTTTTAGTTATTTCTTCAATGCTCTTGAAGGCGTTCCATGCTCCTTTTCTTCCTCCTGCACCTCTCAGGTTTTAGGTCATTCGTCATGTTGAATTCTATACCTAGATACACATAACTGCTTCCTTCAGAGATGATTGTTTCACTGAGAGTGAATACAACACAAAATTATCAGTGTTGTATAAAATATCGTAATATACTGTTGTGTCACAGTTCTGGTTGTGTGAAATCTGACAGGTCTCAGCCAAAATCATAGTATCATCACCTCTAGGAAAAAGGAGATGTACTTCACAAGTCGATACAAATTTTTCTCTATTTCCCCAAAATTTGTGATCATCTTACTTTTGTTTTTCCCTTCTCATGGACATAGTCAGAAAACCTTTACCCAGAAGAACTTGGTGTTATATGTATGCTGCACTCCAGCAGGATGTGCTTAGGATAAAGCAATGAGTGTTATATATCTTTCAGATACCTATTGATACAAATATTGCATAATCATTTTTTTTGCTTTTTTGGGTCACACCCGGCAATTCTCAGGGGTTTCTCCTGGCTCTGCACTCAAGAATTACTCCTGGCAGTGCTCGGCGGACCATGTGGGATGCTGGGGATCGAACCTGGGCCAGCATGGGCCAGCTGTGTGCAAGGCAAACGCCCTAACTGCTGGACTATCCTCCAGCCCCAAATATCGCATAATCTTGAGGTCTGTTTCTTTTGAGAAAAGAGGGACGCCAACCAAGTAGAGCTCAGGAAGACATTTGATCTCCTGGAGATGCTCAGTCAACTAGAATGGAGGGTTTAATGAGAGGGCCAAAGAGTGAGTGCTGCTTGGATCCTGTGGTGCCACGCATTACTACTTCACAGGATTTGGGGGCCTCCATATCCACACGTAGAAATTTTTAGGGGCCAGAAGTGCTAGGGATAGAACCAAATCAGCTGTGTAAAAAGGAAAGTACCTTAATCCCTTTCTACCCTTTCATCCTATTCTGTTTTTATGTTGTAGTAGTATGTGCTGTCCTCCTCTTATTCCTGTCTGAAAAAATGTCTAAATGTTCATTAATGTCTACAAACTTTTGTTCCACTGAAAAATAACTTTTTCCTCAAGTCTTAATGTTTAGTGATTACAAATAAGTTCAGTGTTCATTTTCGTGATCACATTGACAAGTGAACCACTCTACATTAAAGTTTTACTTTTGATGTAATATTTAAGTAGATCACTTGATCACTTGATCACTTGAATCCGTTATTCATCAATTTGCTTCGAGCGGGCGCCAGTAACATTTCCATTGGACCCTATCATGTGCCAATGTAGCCCAATGGCATCTGTTTGATTCAGGAATATGAAGAGCCTCAAACCGTTCCTTCAGGGTCTTAACAAGGAAGTCTGACCATCTTGTAGGTGGGCAGCCACGTGATCTTTTGACATCCTATGGGATCCAGTCGGTAACGGCTCTAGTCCAGCGGTTGTCTCCAAATCGCATTACATGTCCAGCCCATCTGATTTTCGATGCCTTGGCAAACGAGACAGCGTCCCTGATTCTGGAATAGCAACGGGTCAGAACTCGGTTTCTTCTCTCCACTTGGTGAGGCGTGATATTCAAGCTAGCTCTTTGATGCCTCTCTGGGAGACCCGAATAGCATTCTCTCCTGCTTTGGGGCCCAGGTCTCTAGCGTATGTTAATGCAGGAGAATGGTGGAGTCGAGAGATGTGCCGGGCGGGAGGTTCTTTGTCCTTTTGCTATTTCTTCGATGCCTTTAGGCTTCCTGCCGCTCTCTTCCTCCTGTGCAGCTCAGGTGGTCGTTCATCTGTTGACTTCTCGACCTGGTACACATAACTGCTGCATTCAGATGATAACACCAAACATTGCGCACTGGCTGACTTTGACCGGATGTGGAGTAGGTCTACAGCTGAATCTGAGAAAACTATGTTCATGAGAAATGAACTAGTTCCAGAGGCCCCATTCACTCTCAATGGAACAAACATTTAAGTAGATCACCAAATATATTTCTCTGTCATGAAATAAATCATTCTTACTGCAAAGTAGAAGGAAAAAATATTTTTCACACTATGATTTCATTCTCAAATTGTTACATATAGGTGTACCATATTAAAAAACGTTTATGTCAATGGAAACATCAAAAAGCTAATAGAATGTTGAGTTATTCACTAAATTATATAGGTAAATGGGAAATTATTGACTCTATAATAAGAACACTTAGAAGATAAGAAAACGAACAGAATAACATAAAATAATCTGAAGAATTTGATAGATTAATACTGATATTTGCCTTTTATTCTACGTTCACCATAAATTTGATTTGGCTATTTTATTTACTTTCCTTAGCCTCTCTCCCTTACTATTTTTTGGAAAGATAAATTTGAAAGTATCTGCGAGTGCTCTGGATGTCTTAATGAGGGAAATTCAAAAGTACCTTAAATGTATCACTATATGTGGAAAGTTTCTAACAACACAGGATTGTCCCCTGGAAATGCTAATAGTTCACTCATGAATAAACTGGGGCCGATGATACCTAAGACTGCTTCCAGGAACACATCGGTAGCTGCTTTAAAATTAAAGCAAGTTCTAGTACAGCAAAGCACCAAAATTTATTGCTATAGGTAGCAAAGTTGAAAATGGAATACAACAGAAAATGCCCCTCCGTTACACAATAGAATGGTAGACAGATACTTGGGGTAGTAAGCAGCCACAGAAAACAGAAAAAATAAGATAACATAAAATAACTTAGAAATCTAAAATAATTAGTGCTCTGAATAATAAGTGTCTTAAATGTAAAGAAAATCTTGTTATTTTCTTTTTGGGTCACTCTCTACTTTATGAGCAAAGTGTTGATGTCTGAGCTAGAAAAATAGAAAATTTTCCTTGTTTGTGGAATTTATGGGTCGATATTTGAGTTACTTTGGCACGTAGGAAATACAGAGACAAGCTAGATTTGCTCCAGAAATATTCCAAAATGGCTGTAGAGTTCTGATGTATATGCCAATATAGCACTTAAGAATAATTCAGTTATGCTTCTCAATGAATATTAAGAGAAGTGCTTCCTATAGGGTCAAAATCAACAACAGAAGATGAATATCTAAGACCTTAGCAAGACTGAGCACAGAAAGAAAAAACAAATCCTAATTTGGAGGTTCTTTTTACTAACCAAGGATGGAATGAATGCATGTTAGAGTTCCAGACCAAATGTTTTCTGTGTCTATATGCAGAGACTATCCACTTAAAGCTTAATAACAGCATAATATTTTCTTCACTAATTAAACTTAATATAATTTGTTGCAAGAGTGCTTGTCTGGTTTGTTAGCTGTTGCTAGAAAACTCTGGAAGAGAGGAAATATACCTCCTGGCAAAAGTCCATGAGACTAATTATCCAAAGAAATTAATGCCACAAATGTAACTAATTGAGGTGTTATAAGTAAAGGTGAAAACAAAACTCTTAATTGGATTTTGTTCAATTTTCGTTCAAAAGCTACTGGACCTCAGGGTATTATTTGACATGGGGTTGAACTGAGTAAATGCCTTGACATAAAGAAAAGAAGATACACCAGAGAGCAGCATAAAGCAGCCCCATTCTCAAAATATGGCCCATAAAAATGACATGACTTTAATAAATCTTCTACACAGCACCTAGTAGTTACTGCAGGTTCATTTGCATGTTATTGAGATTCAGTGTAAATAATTGTGATGATTGTGACGATGGTGATGAAATAATAGTCAGAATTACACACTTTTCCTAAAACTATGGCTCTATTCACATAGTTACCTATGGATATCCCATCTCTGAGCTCAGTATAGCAAAGTAAGACTACCCCTGTTGGGGATGCCACTGGGGTTCCCGGCAGTATCAGGAGAGAAGTTCTCTTCCTCCTCCAAGGCTGCCTGGGGAACGGATGAAAACTCACTAGTCCGGGCAGTTCCAAAAAGGCTTTCAATAGTATAAAATCTCTAACACCACAATCAAATATAATGAAAGAACTCTAGCTCTCTTCAGAACTTAGACCATACAAGACAGCCAAAGTCTCCCCACCAAAGAGAGAGAGGATCTCACCTGAGAGGAGTCCTACCCAAAAGAAGGGAATAAAAGGCAAAGGGGTCTCAAGTCAGCCCCCTTATATACACCAAAGTAATCCTATCTGTTGACAGGGAGGGTAGTGTTAACAAAGAAACCTAAACACATTGTAGAAGGGCAGTGCCACACCCTATTACAGGTATAAATAAAGGTTATGCCAAGGACTAATCCCTTCTATGGAGATTATCTCTTATCTAAAACACTGGAGAGAGAGGGCAGGTATAAAGTAACACATCTTAATTTCATGGGCTTCATGTAATCTAGATGGTACCCACAAGGTCCTTCTTATTTATTATCTACACCATGGTGATTCTGAGTATCTTGTTCTCCGTATACTGAAAGGGTCACATTCGCCTGATTGAGAGTACACTAGTATGATCATTCCTGTAATCTTCCTATAGTCTCAACACTAGCCAGGGTGGTAGTCTCCTGGTAAATTCTAACTGTCCCATGCTGGGTGCAGTGGGTATAAAGGGGAGCTGTGCCCAATATAGAAAACATAGAAGTCTTAATAGATGTATAAGTCAGAAGTTATTCAGAGTTAAGGTGACTTCTGTAACTGCCACACCCTCTATCAGAGTTTATATAGAAGAGAGATCTCATTAGAATGAACCTTGGCTTAAGAACATGTAAGTAGTTTAAGCTGTGAGTGGATAAAACAGCAAAGCTCCCAGACTAGCTAAACCTGTCATCCAACATACCCCCCAGATTTTTTTCTGCCAATAGTATATTTGCCAAGAAAAGATAGTTGAAGCCAGAGCAATAGAACAGCAGGTAGGGCATTTACCTTACACATGACCAACCTTAGGAAGAGGAAGAGGAAGTGGAGGGGAAGGGTTATTTCCATTTTTCAAATCCAAGTTTATGAAAACAATATAGGATTATTGTTAAGGACAGAGGTCTAAGAATATCGCCTTATATTACCACCTACTCTTTTTGTTATTGTGCATATCATGTAATTACTTACTAAATACCAAGCATTATGGTCTATACCTTATTTACCCTATGTGTGTTTCTGTAAATATATTTAGCTTGATCTGAAAGATAGTTATATACCTTAATGAGGATTTGTATGAGGAAAAGGAGACAGCTCAAAGAGTTTTAGCATATGCTTTGCTCTCAAAGATCTGGAGTTTAATCTCCTCAACCATGTGAACCCCTGAGCACTGCTATTTATAGCCCTCAGTCTCCAACATGGAACCATATAATAACGAGTTGATCAAGTCTTGCTGGAAGCAGCTCTTTGGCCCTCTGCATAGTTTGAGACCTCTCCACAAGAGACAGACAGGAGAGACAGGAGTGAACATTTCTACAGCTGATTCAAAGACAATCCTTTGAGTATAATAAATCAAATCCCATAGAGTACAGTTTTTATATTCTTATAGTAAAACACAAACTTTTATCTGGTTTATGAGAACTCAAAAAGAATTTTCCTTTTAGTTTTCAGGTGCAGGTTGAGGGAGGGGGCAGGGTCCTTCTCCCCAAAACTCTGCATGCACTTGTCAGACCTCAGATTAAATCTGCTCAGATCTCCTAATCTCACCAGCTCTTGCATTCTTGCTTTTATACTTGTTGAGCTTTTGCTCACTTTTTTACAGGGAACTCTTAGTCTCCTTTTGCAAATATGCCACAGCCTAGAGATTCTATATGTATTTCAGAAAGGGGAAAACAATAGTTTGCTTTACTTTTTTTGTAATAATCTGTCCCTTGGAACTGGACACTTTTCTTACATAAAATCAACATGAGTTCAATCTCTGCACCCCATACGGTCCCTGGGCCCCACCAGGGAGGGATCCCTGAGCACAGTAACAGCAGTAGAGTAAGTCCTAACCACAGCCAGGTGTGTCCCTCAAACCCTGCTAAAATAATTTTTCTTTTACTACAGAATTCCTAATGCCTGAAAAGCAATGTTCGGGGACTAAAGCAATAGCACAGTGGGTAAGGGAACCATCTTGCAGGTCGACCCATTTCACTGTATATTGGTCCCCAAGGCTTCCAGGAGTGATACCTGAGTACAGAGGCAGAAGTAAACCCTTAGAACAAACTAAGTATGATGAAAAGTAAAATAAATGAATAAACAGCAAAATTTGATTTTTCAATGTATTAGTTTTAGCATATCATGAAGATCATTGAAACTCATTACTCCATTATCACCAAGGTGGAGACTCCTAGATAGATAGACAGACAAACAGATAGACAGACAGACAGATAGACAGACAGACATATAGACAATAGATAAGAGACAGACAGACAACCACAACAGGCAGACAGACAGACAGATAGACAGATAGACAGACAGACAGACAGACAGACAGACAGACAGACAGACAGACAGGCAGACAGACAGACAGACAGACAGACAGACAGACAGACAGACAGACAGACAGACAGACAGATAGATAGATAGAATAATGTAGATAGATAGATAGATAGATAGATAGATAGATAGATAGATAGATAGATAGATAGATAGATAGATAGATAGATAGATAGATAGATAGATAGATAGATAGATAGATAGATAGATACTTTAACTCATAGGAAGGACCAATGGAATAAATACCCTGTTTTCAATTCTTAACAATATGCATGGCCATCCTCCAATTTCACTCTTCAAAACCCCTTAAATATTAAGGTGTAGTCCTGGCAGTCAACTAGCACCACCAGTTGAGGACTCCATAAATTTAAAATAATTTTTACAAAGAATACTTATTGAATTCTTTCTCTGGGACATAACAGACGCTGTGATACATGTTCAGATTTCAATTGTGACCTCTAAGATACTGGCATGGACTAAATATTTCTGATGGCTCCAAATTCATATATTCAATTGTAAATCCTAATGATAAGGTATGTAGAGTCAAGACTTTTGGGAGCTGAGATTATATTAAGCATGTAGAAATCCCATAATGGGTACAGAACCCTTATAAGCATGTCACAAGACCAGGAACTTTCCCCCCACCATAGGATGATACAAGATCATCCTATGATTCCCTGTCTGTGTACAGGGAATAAAGTGTTCTCATCCACCACCAACCAAATGTGCCAGCACTTTGCTTTCGGATTTTACAGACTTCGCCACTGTGAAAACATAGATTTCTGTTGTCATAGACACCCAGTCTATGGCACCTAGTTATAGCCATCCAAATGAAGACAGATAGTGTCTCTTCCCTAATGGAGAATTTGTGTTAAATATCCGAAAGCCCCTGTAAAGGCCTGCGTCTGTTCATAGCTTTCTAAAGCCGTAGATTATAAAGCTTCAAAACACTTTATGTAATGCTTATTTAATCTGTCTGAAATAGTCTTGCTATTTAAACCATCAAATAATACATTATGCTTCATCTGTAACTGATTGAAATAATTTCTATATAGTTTACTTGTAGAACATGGAGTAGCAAATCAGACTTTGACCCCTTGGCCAATGCTTTATCCATCACACTACGATGTTGTTTTTAAATTACAGCAATCTGATAATCCATGTGAAGCAATATATTATATATTACAGAAGTTATTTTCATAGATAAATTCTGGGTCTAATCAAATTCTCTCTTCTAATTTAAATCCAAATAACAGAATGGTAGAACTAGAAAGAATACTAGTGATTATTTCAAACTAAATTATTCATTTTACAGATGAAAAACAGAAACCAAGGAAAATTATATGAATTATAGCCGTTCAGTAAAAAGAACCACTGAGCCTCCTAATTGTAGCTCAGTCCTCTGTCCCGTGCCCCAGGACCACTTTTTTCCTAGCATTAGTATTCCTGCTATTACACGCTGCCTTTACTGTGCTTAATGGAGTTGCGTGATCAACTTTTATATTCTAATAATCCAGATCCATTTGCCTGGATGAAAAATTTTGCTCTCATCTTTTCTTTTTATTCATCAGAATGCCAAAGAAAGCACATATTGAACTATTACATCTCCTAAAATGTTACTGCACACATTTATGGCTTCTTGTTCCAGGAGGGAAAAAATACACTATTAAAGTATTACAAACCTGTTTGTAATGTATTACATGGCTTTATAATGGCAGAAATGTGAACCTAATGATATGAATCTCCAAATAAGCTCATATCATTTCCTCTGCTTTTTTTGTATGCTTGGACAGTTGGTCAATGCCTTTGTTCATTTGTAAATACTATGTGGTCCGTATTACACAGCACAATATATTTCAAAATCTATAAGAGCACAAATCAGTAACATTGCCTATAACTTTTTAAATAAGATTTAAAAGTCACTGACGTGTTTGAATAAAGGTGCTTTACTACAGTCTTAATAATTGCATATTTATGTACTACATGTTGTCTCTTTCACATGTCTGTGATCACTTATAACCATTTCAAAAATCTTAAGCCATATCATTCCTCTTTATTATTCTAGTGAATGATAATATTTATATTTCTGTCATTCTGAAAATTTCTTTAGACCAGCCTATCACAGCCTGGCTCATCGAGATCCACCCTGCAGCAGTTTTTTTTTAATCCAGCCCACGTATGCTGATCCAGAGACTCACAGACATGGGGCAGAGGTGCTACTGGCTCTCCCAGTGCCCAGCCGCTCATGAGGTGCCCGGGAGGGATGGCAGGTTCTAGCCCTGGCCTGCCACCCATGCAGAGCCTTGCAACAAACCAGACAAACCCCACTCCATGGGGGCCTCCATTTTCCACATCCGGACTTCCCTCTTGTCAGCACTCCACCCAGCAGACCAGCCTATCACAGCCGGGTTCGAGCAGCTGCTTGCAGCCGGGCAGTTAATCGATAAATGCTGGATTTTGAGATGACTACAAGAGCATGCTACCCTGCGGTAGAGCCTGGCAAGCTACCCGTGTCGTATTTGATATGCCACATACCAGTAACAATTATAGACCTCATTCCCATGACCTGATGGAATGGTTTGAGGCTCTTTATGTTCCTGGAGCAAGCAGGTGCCCTTGGGCTCTACTTGCATGAGACAGGTCATATGGAGATGTTACTGGTGCCCGCTCAAGCAAATTGATGATAAACGGGAAGACAGTGATACAGTGATAAAAAATTTCTTAACTTCATTTTTACTATAGTGGGCTTAGTAAATAACACCATTAAAAGGCATGTGTTTCTCCTCCTGTACTATCCATCCAATTCCCAATTTCCTTTTTACTTTTAGGAACAACTCACAAACAGCAGATCAGAATAATTTCCCTCTTTTCTTTATTTCTAGATTGCTTAGTAAATTAACCCACATGAAAATCTGACTTTATTATTCATAGGAAATATTTCTTCTTGTAGCACTGTCTTGTTCTGTAAAGTAATATTTTGCTGCAATTTTAAATAACTATTCTTCCTCCCTTTTCATCATTGTAAGTCAATTGAAATATCCTTGATGATTTACAGTTATTTCAAACCTCCTTCATGTCTAACAATATGTCTTTGATATGGTACATGATTGGAAAATATCTGTTGATAGATTTACTATCACAGTAATGCTAGCAATATAATGCGTTTGGTTTAAAAAGAACATTTAAAGGCAATAGGATAGATTAAATTGGTGGACAGCTGTGTGGGAATAATCAGAAGCTATAGTCCCTGTCAACAAACTTGTCTCTGAGAAATAAACACCCAGTTTGCTTTCAATCACACCACATGAGAGTCTTTCCTAAAGGATAAGTGGGTAATCTGACAGTGGTATAGACTATGAAGTGAGACTTTTGATCATTGAATAATAAAGATAAATTCCATCATTCACAATTTACATACATCAACTAATTCAATGTTTCCTGAATAGGAAGAGCTGAGCCAAATTATCAGGGTGAGTCTATTCTATTGTTCATATATTAGTGTTCAAAATCACAGGAATCTTTCTTCTAGACAAATATACATAGCAAGCTCACCAAGAAAACCATGTATAATTGGCTACTGACACTCATGTAATTATATTATATCTTCTATGTCATCTTGAGTGGCATATCTTCTCTTAAAGATCCTATCTGTTTCTGAACACAGTAAAGCTATATCCTAATATGGCAACAATTGTTGTAAATTTCTGTTATTCACTGAAATCAGACTATTGTGTCTATTGTTCCCACTTCATTTTCAAGAATAAATTGCCTGAAATGTGAGTTAGTACGTAAATATCCCACTGGAAATTAAATGGTTGTCAAAAATGTTTTGGGGAAATTGCATTGAAGAATAAACCAAAACACTGCATGAGTTGTCATTAGCTTGCTGAATTGTCTAGCAGTTCATTGGAAATAAGATAGGAGGAGCTCTTCTCCAAGCAGCTTTTTCAGTATATGAGAAAGTGAGTGCAGGTTCCCATGTGGACCTCAAGCCAGTTTCTGAAAGGAGTGCTCGGGGTTGAAGTTAATAAATGTTTAAAACCCAGTATTTTAATCGGAAGGAGGAAAAAAATTTCCATGGTTGTGAATGTGCTCTGAAGCTGAAGAAAAGGAATTACCATTGACCTTGTTAGTTTAATTAAGTGATTCCCAATTAAGATACTAACAGAATGTTGGCAGCTAATGACATGCAAACTAATATTAACTCAAAGTGTATGCTAAAATTGCTGATGATGATATCAATAATGCTTTATTACTATCTGCTATTAAGCAACAAATAAAACAGAGCATTTAAAATATGCACATTTGCTATTGCACAGAGGAAAGCAAAAGTTAACCAACAGTATGGATCCTTGTGGAAAACCATATGCTCACTTGAGAAGGGAAGCAATAAATGACTTGAGAGAAGATGAAAGCAGACTGTTTTCTATTAGCAAAAGGTAACCTTCACAAATCTTAAATCATTATATATTACATATTATGTATGTAGTGGTGAATTCTGCTTCACAATGATAGGAAGTGCCAACATCGAAGGATCAAAATTCTTCTGCTACTGGCTCTCTCTGTGCCCAGCTGCTCATGAGGCACCTGGGAGGGATGGCGGGTTCTAGCCCTGGACCCCCACCCCAGCAGTGCCTCACAAGAACCAGATGACCCCCCCCTCACTCCATGAGGGCCGCCATTTCCACATCCGGACTTCCCTCTCGTCAGAACTCCACCCAGCAGAAGAGCTTATCACAGCCTGGTTCATCAATAAATGCTGGAGATCAGAGGTGACTACAAGAGTATGCCACCTGCACGGCAGAGCCTGGTAAGCTAACTGTGCCATATTTTATATGCGAAATACCAGTAACAATTATAGACCTCATTCCCATGACCTGATGGAAAGGTTTGAGGCTCTTTATGTTCCTGGAGCAAGCAGATGCCCTTGGGCTCTACTAGCATGAGACAGGACATATGGAGATGTTACTGGTGCCCGCTCGAAGCAAATCGATGATGAACAGGAAGACATTGATACAGTGATGTATTCAGTATTTATGTCAGTAAACATTTATTGTTTGACTACCTGATCACATATAATGAAGAGTTAAGATGTAAATCATGCTCAACTATATTTTAATTTTTTTTCTTCTGTCCTAACTCAGTTCTAGTCAAACTTTAGAGAGAGCCAAGGAATGAATTTATAAATTCAGAGAGTATTTTGGGTATTGTAGTCTCAAGATACTAACATAACTGAGTCCATTGGGACAATCCTCCATTTTCTTCTAAAGGAGTGTATTTTTATGCATATGTGGGTTTAAGTCAATGTCTATGTGGAATGGTTCACAGACTCTTTTGCAAAAGTTCTAGTTTTGTGTGCCCAGTTACAGCATATGTGTTTTATCAAAAGCATTAATTCTCACAGGCATTTAAAACTCAGACTCGCTCAAACGCAGCTGGGGAAGCTGGAACTCGGGTATTCCCAGGCTTAGCTGACCATGGGGCTCCCAGGAGGACAGATGGGTTTTGGGAGTGGGCCCATCACCTCTGGTGGGGTCCCCAAAGCAGCTGGATGAGACTCGCCCACCACACTAGCCGCCACCTTCGCTGTCCGGATGCTGGGATGCTGCCTCAAGACCAGATTAACAGAGCAAAACGTATTCGAACCCAGGTAGGCAGCTCCCAGAGGCGCAATCACTGGGAATTCATCAGATGGAGCCAGGGCTCGGCCCTTCCCCCCTCCATTTTGTTGAGCCTGGTGGCCCTGCCCAGGAACTGCCCTGAAGCGACCAGCCATAGCATGCAGTCTCAAACGCGGCTGGAGAAGCTGGAACTCGGCTCTCCCTGGCTTAGCTGACCATGGGGCTCCCAGGAGGACAGATGGGTTTTGGGAGTGGGCCCATCACCTCTGGTGGGGTCCCCAAAGCAGCCGGATGAGACTCGCCCACCACACTAGCCACCACCTTCGCTGTCCGGACACTGGGATGCTACCTCAAGACCAAATTAACAGAGCAAAACCTTTGCTGTCCAGATGCTGACCATGAGGCCCCTAGGTAAGCTGCGCCCACGTGGTCCATCAAACTAGTGGGAACAGTCATGTCCTTTAATCTACTGCATTCTACGATGTGTAGGAAAGTTAGGCGGGAGGGAGAGATAGAGAGGAGAGTAAAGACATACAGAACCCGCCAAGTAGTTGAGGTGTGGGAGGGGGAGGGGAGGGAGGTGGGACATTGGTGATGGGAGATGGGTTCGGGTGAAGGGATGGGTGTTGGAACACTGTAGAACCAAAACTTTACATGAGCATCTTGCAATTGTATGTCTAAAAGTGGTGTAATAAAATTTGGGAAAAAAAAAACAACCTCGAACTCCTGGGGCCAGAGCGATAGCCCAGCATGTTGGGTTCCATCCCCAGAATTCCATATGGTCCCCGAGCACTGCCAGTAGTAATTCCTGAGTGTAGAGCCAGGAATAACCCCTGAGCATCGCTGGGTGTGAACCAAAAAGAATAAAAAAAAAAAAAACCTCGAACTCCAAAAAATCCAATTGCTTTTTGAAAGTTAGACTATGTGTAATTTCTGTATCCACTAGGGTTTTCTACAAATTTCTCTACAAAGTTCCCTGATTTCTCTTGGAGAGGAGGGTATTTCATTTCTAAGAGCTTAGTTTTATATTCCTATTCTTATAATGAAACACTGCAAGATGTTACCATTATTTCTTAATTTTTTTGATGCCACCATTAGATAGATAATTGCCTCATGAAATTCCTCAGAAGGTCAGATAGGGTCATGGCAAAAAAAGTATTCTTGATGATCTCAAGTTCCTGATTGAATAAAATTAAGGGCAAGAACCAAAATGGGGAGAGGGCACTCAGCACTAAAAAATAAATCCTGAGGTACAGGACTTGGCCAGAGATGTAGGGACTTTCATGCAGAAGAACCCCACCAACACACACACACACACACACACACACACACACACACACACACATTGCCACTATCATGCCACAATGCCTATGCTTACCTATCTCCTACTAATGCAGGTGGGTCTCATGGGTGGCTTATGTAAGGCCGGAAGGGGAGAGATATGGTCGCTTTCTCCCCAGCCACCTCTGCCACCCGGGACCCGCTGGGCAGGCTTAGCACTGATAAAGTCTGTGGTGAGCCCCTGCACGGTGTGGGCCTGAGCTCCACCAGCCCCACAAGGTGGCCATCAAGCCACACCTGATATCCATTTGATCTCTAGGCACGGGACCTGATCCCCACCACCTGAGATTTCTCAGGGAGCCACGGATTCAGGCTGGGGCGAGGAATTGCTCTTTGCAGGAAAGGAAAGTCAGTCCTAGGCCTTACCCAGGGATGCCTCAGGGTTCTTGTCTTTCTCGCAGAAAAAGAATTTTCAGAAGTGGACGAGCAGTGAAGTTTTACAGATTTTATTAAGGAGGGTTTAGGAAAGGGAAGGGGAGAGAAAGTAAGAGAGAGTAATGCGCTCAAGGGAGATGGTGGGCTACTCTAAAGATGGAGAGCGAGTAAGAGAGAATATACATCTCAAGAGGGGAGATGCAGGCAACACACGTGCTTAGACACCACATGTGCTCGGCCATGTGGGCTCAGGCAGCATGTGTGTCCATGCAGCATGTGTGTGCTGTCCCTTGGTCAGGACGGCTTTATAGATTTCTCCCCAAGATACTCCCATATGGGGAGTCAACCCAGGTTGCTAGGGCCGTTGCCAAGAGGAGTAGACTTTGGGAGTGGTCTTTGAAAATCTCCTTTTCTTGACCTCTGTCCCTGCTGGATCTTCTGTCCTGATTAGCCAGATTAAAGGCTGGGCAGAGAAGGTTGATCCAGCTCCCTCTGTGTTTGTTGTTGGTTAATGGGTCTCATCAAGTCTTGGTTCCTGGTTCCTAAAGGTGACTTTGGACAGACTTAGGGCAAGAATTCATTGCCATGTGGGGACCCCCTGTCTGCCTGCCTACAACACTACTATTTTTTAAAAATCTGACATGAAGCAGATACTTCCTAGAAAATAATCCCATAAAATATCTGCTTTAATGTACTGATTGCACTAACTATATTTGGGTGTGACAAATGCTTAGATCCACAACATAATGCCCTTTAAACATTACAGTCAACATCTCAGCAATAAGGTACCAAGAATAATTTCTCATTTCAACTATGTTTCTGACTTTCATGACATAGCAAATATATTATTTTTAATATTTGGTGAATATCTACAGTGCATTTGGATAAATAAAAAGAAATGGATTCATGGGAGAGAGAGAGAGAAAGAGAGAGAGAGAGAGACTGCCATAGAGGGATAGAGGCTGGTGTGGGGGGAGGAAATGTGGGAACATCTGTAGTGGGAATAGGACATGTCATTTGCAACTAGGAATTTGAAGAAAGCAAGCCTAAGAAAGAGCCCTGGAAGAAGATAATGTTGAAGCAACCAAGAACTGAACGGCATCCCATATGGCCATGAGCACCGCCAGGAGTAATTCCCGAGTGCAGAGCCAGGAGTAACCTCTGAGCAATGCCAGGTGTGACCCAAAAAAAGCAAAAACAAACAAACAAACAAATAAATAAGATGGGAGGGACTGGAGCGGGAATGGCAGTACAGTGGGTAGAGTGCTTATCTTACACGTGGCCAACCAGGGTTCAATCCAAGTACCATTAGGAGCTACTCCTGAGTGGTCCAAAAACAAAGAAGAGCCAAATCAGTTCCAATTTCCACTAACACATTTGTCCCCCAAGCACCACTGTGGATCCTTCCTGACATAGCCAGAAATAGCCCCTGAGCACTACTGGGTATTACACAATAGAAACGAAGCCCTAGGCAATGCCCTTATTTCCAAAGTCTCTTCCTTTCCAGATGGTTTCTTATTATCACCCACAGAATAACCTGTTGATATCTTTTAAATAAGCAAATGTCAACCTGAGTCCTTTTGGGTGTTTATAGCTTGGGTTTTTGTTGTTGTTGTTCTTAGTTTTGGATCTGTGGGTAACACTTCTGATGGTATTTGGGGTCTACTTGTAGGTCTTTGTTCAGTGGCCATTTCCTAACAATGCTTAGGGGACTGTGTCATTCAGATATCAAATAAGAGCCTCCTGCTTCTTGCGGTTTAAAAAGGACAAGACATTGCATGCTTATATCCAGCTTGGAGTTCTCAAATGATCTGCAAAGGAACTAGAATAAAAGGACAGGATTGTACATTTCATATAATTGATGTAGGCAGGTAGACAGGTAGGCCCACATGGCAGTGAATTCTTGCCCTAAGGCTGCCCAGAGTCACCTTTTGGATCCAGGAACCAAGATTTGATGAGACCCATTAACCTTGAAGAAGCTGGATCAACCTGTCTGCCCAGCCCTTAATCCAGTTACATTCTAGAACAGAAGGTTCAGCAGAAACAGAGGTCAAGAAAAGGAGATTTTGAAAGAAGAGCACTCCCCAAAATCTACTTTCCTTGGCAATGGCCCAGCCTAGGTTGAAGTCCCATATGTGAGTAGCTTGGGAAGAAATCTATAAAAACTGTCATGACCAAAGGATGGTGCGCACATGCTGCCTGAGCTCATGTGCTGCTTGAGCCCACGTGGCCGAGCACATGTGGTGCCTGAGCACGTGTGTTGCCCGCATCTCCCCTCTTGAGATGTGTCCTCTCTCTCTCACTTTCCCTCCTCCTTCACCTTTCTAAAACCTCCATAATAAAATCTGTTCTACTTCACTGCTCGTCTACTCCTGAAAATTAATTTTCTGCAAGGTAGACAAGAACTCCGAGGAAACCCTGGTTAAGGCCTGGGTCTGATTTTCCTTTTATCAGTCCTCAGCCTTAGCCTGCCCAGCGGGTTCCAGGTGGAAGAAGTGGCTGGGGAGAAAGTGACCATCTCTCTCCCCTTTCCACTTAACATAAACCACCCATGAGGCCCACCAACATCATAATGAGTGCTGATTCTGAACACATATTAACACAAACATTTGCAAAAAATTCTAAATTTTTTTTGGTATCAGTCAACTTTTTTTTGGTAACTTTAATTTGCTATCAGGAATTGTGAATTCCTTCCATCCCTATGTGAAACAAACAGAATTTTAATTACTGATAGTACAATTGCTATTAGTCATATTGAAAAGAAGTTGTTTCACAAAATTAAGTGTTCTGATTCAGATTAATGGTAACTTTTTTATTTCATCACAAAATTATTTGTCACATTTATACTGCAGTTATCTATGGTAATGAACATACAGTGAGCAGGAGCAACTTCATGTTTATAAAATAACAAGCTGTCTATAGGGTTGGTCAGCTACTTACATGGCCACTCATCACCAGACAAGGATCCGGCCTGCAACATCTGGTTATCAGTGCTGGGCAGATGCCTAAACTCTGACCAATATTATGATGACACTCCAAGGTGATTGGACAATAAACCCTTAAATGACAGGCTTCTGACAGTACTGTCTGACTGGGACAGACCCTCTGGATCTACCCCTGTCTCCAACGCTTGGATCTGGCATGAACTTCTGATCTCTGCCTTGTTCCCAGCATGTCTGAGACTGGGATGAACTTTGTCTTACTGTGTCCAAGCTAATGAAATATCACGCACATGTTGGACTACCTTATTCTCCTACCAACCTGCCTCTGCACGCCTATACCAACCTTTTGTCAGGTGGACCTGACAATCCTGAATTGGGTCTGTAGACATCACCAGAAGAATGCCTAGGACATGTTGCGTTAAGAATGCTTGTGTTGTGATTTCAGTCATCTGGAGGTGAGGATATGATTTGGAATATTGTATTAGTATATGAATGTTCTTAACTGGATTAGACTACTTATACGTATGATTTTAGTGATGATATTGTGTGGGTTAATATTCAATAAATAAGAAGTGTTTAGGCATATTAGACTCCATTCTTCTTTATCAGGCTCATGACATCTAAATATTAAAAACTATTGAACCTTTAATATCCACTTTTGGGGGAGTGACAAAGTCCAATAAATAGAAGGCGTACATAAGATCAGCAAGATCCGTTGCTCTCTGGAAGTCTCAAAACCCAGAACCAGGTCACTGAAGGAAGAGTGTTGGATATGAGTCTTGTGTTAATTGTCTATCACTATCACTATCACTATCTTCCCATTAATCATCTACTTCCTAGGGCAGGCACCAGTAATATCTCCATATGTCCTGTCTCATGCTAGTAGAACCCAATGACATCTGCTTGCTCTAGGAACATAGAGAGCTTCAAACGATTATATTAGGTAACGGGAATGACCTAATATAAATGTTACTGGTATTTGGCATATCAAGTACTACATGAGCAGCTTGCCAGGCTTGCCGTGCGGGTGGCATACTGTTGTAGTCACCTCTAAATAAAGCATTTATTGATGAACTGCGTGGCCGCTAGCGACGGCGAAAGCCAGACTGTGATAGTCTGGTCTGCTGCGTGGAGTTGTGATGAAAGGGAAGTCCGGATGTGGAAAATGGCGGGCCCCATGGAGTAGTGGAGGGTGCTCTGGCTTGTTGTGAGGCTCTGCTGGGGTGGTGGGCCAGGACTAGAACCAGCCATGCCTCCCGGGCGCCTCACGAGCAGCTGGGCACAGGGAGAGCAAGGAGCAGCTCTGCCCCATGTCTGAGAGTCTCTGGTTCAGCATTCCTGGGCCGGATTGAAAAGAAACTGCTGCAGGGTGACTGTCGATGATCCTTTCCATGTCCATCCATTTATAGGCAAATTTTTTTTTCCTTTTTCTTGGGTCATGCCTGGCAACGCTCAGAGGCTACTCCTGGCTCTGCACTCAGGAATTACTCCTGGTGGTGCTCTGGGACCATATGGGTGGCTGTCGATGATCCGGGCTGTGATAGTCTGGTCTGGGCTCGAACTGGTTTGGCTCTGTCAATTTGGTCGTGAGGCAGTGTTCTAGTGTCTGGACAGCAAAGGTGGTGGCTAGTGTGGTGGGCGAGTCTCATCCGGCTGCTTCCGGGGACCCCCGGAGGCGATGGGCCCACTCCCAAAACCCATCTGCCCTCCCGAGAGTCCCATGGTCAGCTTAGCCAGGGAAGGCGGAGTTCCAGCTTCCCCAGGTGCGTCGGAGGCCCACATGCTATGGCTGGTCGCCCGGGGCAGCTCCTGAGCGGGCCACCAGGCTCGACAAAATGGAGGGGAATGGCCGGCCCCTGACTCCATCTGATGAATTCCCAAATATGTGTTTTTCATCATAGTGACAGTGCTCAGGGATACTCCATGTTTAGTTGGTACTTAAAGGTTACTATTAGTGAGGCTTGGGGTCTGGCAGGGGTTGGGGCTGGAGGTTTGAAGGGGTGGGGGTGGCCTATGCAGTATCAGATACAAAACCTGTGCTTCTACATACAAAGCATTCATTCCAGTCCATTGAGGTATTCAAACTCTGAGAATTAACTTTAGATGTAAATTAGAAAAAGTATTTAGAGTGATTATGACAATTAATAAGGAACAAGTATTAAAATGATAAAACTTCCAAGATATCAAACTTTAGAGTTCATAGCATTCCGTTTTAATAATTTTAGAGACAGGATTCGTAGTCAATGTCAAATAATATGTCAGAGTGAAGATCTTGGAAAATATGTCTTCCCTCTTTTTAGAAATGAAGTAACTAAATACCCCACACTTTATAAACTTATTTTTTATAGTATGGCCACGTTTACCAATGATTTTGAGATATGCATCTACCTAGAGTGATTCTCCTGTTAAATTCATACTTTAAAAATCTATCATCTGGATGCAGTAGAAATACACTGCAAAAAACATTTTAATAATTATTTTATATAAAGTCAAATAGCAAAGTTATGCTTTACTCTGATCTACCCACTGAATGATTCCATTTATCTAGTAGTTATTATAATTCTGCAGTCAGATAAATAATATATAGTAATTGTTTTTTTTTTATATTTTTAACATTTGTTCACAAACAGGTTATTTTATAAGTTTACTGGGTTACACTTGAATATACAAGTTCAGTAACCTCGCAATACACTATATTAGGAACAGTGGCATTAGAATGAATGGACTAAATAGAGTACTTGTTTTTTTTTTTTTTTTTTTTTTTGGGTCACACCCGGCAATGCTCAGGGGTTTCTCCTGGCTCTGCACTCAGGAATTACTCCTGGTGGTGCTCGGTGGACCATATGTGATGTCGGGGAATCAAACCCTGGCCAGCATGGGCCGGCCGCGTGCAAGGCAAACGCCCTACCTGCTGGGCTAACGCTCGGGCCCCAGTACTTGTTTTCAATTCAAAATTTCAGAGGAATTGAAATATGATCAGAAGACACCAGTGCATATATACCTTTCACTCTAAATATTTTGCAACTAGGTATGTAGAAATAAAATTTTATCATGTGGCATCCCGGGTGCTATTTAGAGATAAATACAAGGAGCATTTTCATACATATTGAGGGAAAGAATATTTCTAATTTCCCAGTGAAACATGAAGAAATGTATGGTCCTACCAAACTTGTTGCATAAGGCATTTTATCAGAGACAGCTTATCATGCTAAAACTTTTCTATTGAGGTCACCACATAAACAGTTAATGAAGCTTGAAAAGTCCCTGGAGATTCATTGACTTGCAAACATTTATATGAGTTCTATGGCAATGTTTAATCAGTGTTAGGGGAATGATTTCAATGACGCTTTAATGGAAACTTTGGGCATTCATTCAACATCGCATCATTCAAAGGGGTGTTCATAATTAATTTCCTATTTTGTGAGCATATGTAATGGTTTGACTATAATTATTTTTTATTATTAGCATGAACATTTAAGTCAGAGGACAGAGAGGATTACCCGGTGTGACTGAATGGAAGAAATTTGAAATGTCAACTTTTTTTAGGTTGGCTATCACTCACATTTAATCCTGCATTAATGAACATGTAGTGAACAATCAGTGTTGTTTTATTTCCACCATAACTACCATGATTATCCTTTCAATGAGTATTGGTTGTGAGCTTATACTATTATGAGTACACCATACTTATGCAAATATATTCATATTACATTTAATTTTAGTATATTTTAGTTAGCATTCAGTCTGTACCAGGAAGTAGCATAATTTTTTTAAAAATTAATTCGACTTAATCAAATTACTTATTACATACTCTTGAATCCTTAGTCACCAGAATACTTAGACCCTTCCAGTAGACTCTTTCGACCTCCATTTGTTGTCAAGTTTCTCCTTCAAATCAATAAACATACTGACACATTTGGTAGAGTGATATGAATATTTCTAAGGCCCTCAGATGTGATCATCTCCAATTCTGAACCATAAAAAGAACCATAATTTTATTCTAATTTGCATGAAAAAATTCTCTCCTAAATTTAGAATTAGGAATATTCTCTGAAAATAACAACTTTCACTATTTTCCTCTGTTCTCTGTTTTTGTCTCATATAAGAAATTAAATCTCTTCCTAAAATAATACCAGTCTGCTAAATTTCTGTGTTTTTTTTTTTGTTATAATTTTCTCAAAATTTTTCCATTTCCTTAGTGAAGCTGTCTTATAATGACTTCATTGGCTTCCATTAACTACCGATTTCCACAAGCTACTGATCACAATCAGGCTAACATAGCTTTGAATTTCATTGTCTCTAAGTTGGGTTTGTGAAATAATAAAAACATAAGAACCTAAGCATGTAGAAACATGCTTATGAACCTAAAATATCATTAGGATTAATATTACTGTTCTCCCTTCTACCATCATCTTATCTATTCACTTCACTCTTACTTATGTGTTACCCTCTACACTAACACTCCAAATCTGTTATCTAACCTCACAATTACGATACATGGTTGATATCATTAGAGTACCATTTTATAGATTTCAGTAAAATGGAAGTCTGAAAATCTCAGAAAAGTTGACATCACTGAACCATAATTTAAAAATGTATGTCTGGTTGTACTATACCACCTAACTACAAAGTCTCCCTGAAAGAAATTCAGAGAGTCTGAGTGAGGCTACAGCTATTGTCAATTTGGAAAAAGTAATGGTAAATGTTTTTAACATGTAGTAAATCATTTCTTCATAGGGGCTGAATTTTATAAACAGTTGTATTAAAATCAATTACTAGTTCAGGCAATTAGATAAGACATATACTGAGGCATACCTAGAAAACTCAACAAAGTGCAAACAAATTGAATGAAGTACTGGTTCACTTTGCTCTGTGCAATGTGCTCTACCAAGAAAAGAGAGATCATCAATCTTTTACTTGAAAGAGCCCTACTGGAGTCCCACCAAGTTGGCACCCTGATTTTAGACAGAAAAGAAAACTGCAAAAATAAACAGGTAGTTTATAATCCAATGAATAAACAGAGTACATTTATTCATAATGGAAAGAAAACTTAGACATTAAAATTTGCAATGGGATGATTTTAAATGAAAAATAGTTCATAAATTAGGACTGAAAAGACAGTGCAGTAGGTAGGGTCCCTGCCTTGCACCTGGCTGACTTTCGATCCCCAGCATCCAATATGTTCCCCTGAGCACTGTCAGGTGTAATTCCTGAGTGTAGAGTCATGAATCACCCTGAGCATTGCTGGATGTGACCACACCAAAAATATAAAACATTATTAAATTGTTTATAAATGTTCATCATTTATAAAGAGTAATAAAAGAATGTGAGAGAGGTGATAATTTAACCTTAAACTTTGTGGTTTCACATTAATGAGTCAGGCTATCTAGATATATACAAATTAAACTTTTTACAAGGTCACAGAAAACAGGAGGTTTATATATACCCTTGAACAGTATACAGCTAGGTAGAACATTAAGCACATATATGCATGTGTGCTCTAGAGTGGGACTTTGACGAGTAGGGCTTGAGATGGGCTTTTAACCACAATGAGTTTCACAGACTGCATCTTCTGTATTTTTTATTGTTATACTTTATAATTTGGGGTCTTGCAATAGTTTCAGGGTTGCTTAAAATGTATAGGAATAACAGTGTGGCTCTAATTAATGTCTCTAATCCATTTCTGACAAGCTGATTAACCACCTTGAAGTCATTTTCATGATAATAGTAGAAGAAAAAAATGGTGAACAAAAGCAAGTAAGGTATCTTAGGCGCCTAGGAGGGAAGGTGAGTTCTAGCCCTGGCCTGCCATCCCAATAGAGCCTTGGAAGAAGCCAGAGGAACCCCACACCATGAGGGCCGCCACACCATCTAAACTCCAAACAGCGTCAGAGCTCCACCCAAGAGAAAAGCCCATCTCTGCTCTTTGTGATTCATCAGTAAATACATGAAATGAGAGCCTACTACTTAGAGTATACCACCCACACAGCAGAACCTGGCAAGCTATCCATGTCATACTCAATATGCCAAAATCCAGTAACAATTATAGACCTCATTCTCATGACCTGAAGGAATGATTTGAGGCCCTTTGTGTTCCTGGGTGAGCAGATGCCTTTTGGCTACACTAGCACGCGACAGAATGTATGTAGATGTTACTGGTGTCCACTTGATCAAATCGATGAACAACGGGAAGACAAGTGACAAGTGATACAAATGATGCATGTGTGCTCACACACACACACACATACACATCTGTGTGCACACACAGACATTCCAGAGAGTGCAATTTATAAAGTGCATTAGAAGAATTATGTGACTACTGGCAAAATAATGCACCATTTCTTTTTTATCTTGCCTACTCCCCTTCCCATTAATGTTTGAATAGGATCATAGCCTTTGGTTGTGGTGCTCACACACAGATGCAGAACTGTCTGAAAGATCACTTACACACACACACACATACGCATGTACACTGGCGCATGCACAAACACACATTTCTGGCACCAGAGATCAGTATGAAACAGTGTGGCAGTGTGACTAGGGTCACATTTGATATGTGGAGCAGTGTAGGGGTTGAATTTTAGTCTCCTGGGTTTAAGGCAGACACACTCCAAATTCACCCTAAGTTCAATATGGTGTTTCTTAACTTTTTTCATTTTTATTGTTGTTGTTTTGGGCCAAACCCAGCAGTGCTCAGGGATTGCTTCTGGCTCTACACTCAGGAAGCTCTCCTAGAGGTGCTCAGGGCACCATCTTGGGGTGCTGAGGATCTTACCAGGATCAACTACCTGGAAGGCAGGAGCCTTACCCTCTATACTATCTCTTCTCTCCATTAACTTGATTAAACAGCAACAACGATAACAACAACTATTATCACCCTGCCCTCCACTCAGGAAAATTCATGCATTTGTCCCCCCCCCATGATCTTTTGTCACAAAATGATGCATTATATATTTGTTTTAATACCATGAACATTTTGAAAGATCACAAACTATGCCTATGTTTAATATGCTTATCGCACCCCAAAAAATATATTTCACCACATTTAAAGTAATATATCCCCACTTTAAATATGCGCTTACTTTAGAATCATTAAAAATACCTGTTGAAATTTGATGTTAAGTTGTATTTTTTGAATTCTATTTTTAATATTTTATCAGTTAAAATGTATGATTTTAAATATGTGCTTTATCAATTTGTGTGAGGTTATTAATTCATATGCCCATTTACTCTACTTAAAATTTTCTTCCAAATAACAATACATACCAGCAACCACATATTAAATCTAGCACTTAAGTCTCAAGTAGGTTCAAAGTATAAATAATTTACTTTAATGTTTGGAGAATTGAATAGTGTTACATCAGATTTCTAAAATAACAAAGATAGTAATCTACTGAGGGAAAATGCCAATTTGAACAACTAGTAAAAGAAATGTAGATTATGTCAATCTAACTATAATTTGTATCAAACCAGTAGTATAATAAATGCCAACATCACTTGAGCACTTGATCACTTGAATCCCGTTATTCATCGATTTGCTCGAGCGGGCGCCAGTAACATTTCCATTGGACCCTATCACGTGCCAATGTAGCCCAATGGCATCCTGATTTATTGAGGAATATGAAGAACCTCAAACCGTTCCTTCAGGGTCTTGACAAGGAAGTCTGACCAACTTGTAGGTGGGCAGCCACGTGATCTTTTGACATCCTGTGGGATCCAGTCGGTAACAGCTCTAGTCCAGGGGTTGTCTCCAAACCGCATTACATGTCCAGCCCATCTGATTTTCTATGCCTTGGCAAGCGAGACAGCGTCCCTGATTCTGGAATAGCAACAGAGGTCGGAACTCCTGAGTCCTTCTCTCACTTGAGTGAGGCATGATATTCCAAACATTCCAAACATTTCGATTCCTTTCTGGGAGACCTGCATAGCATTCTCATCCTGCTTTCTTAGGGCCCTGATCTCTGAGGTGTATCTTAATGCAGGGAGAACAGTGGAGTCGAAGAGATGTGCCTGGAGCCGGAGGTTCTTTGTCCTTTCAGCTATTTCTTTGATGCCTTTGAAGGCATTCCATGCCGCTCTCTTCCTCCTGCGCAGCTCAGAACCTTCTTATAATAATAACAACAAGGCACAAACACAGCCTGGATGTCCTGTAAATGTGTCCTGGCTGAAACCCTGGAAATTGTCTTCAGACTTGTAACACAATCAGGTCTGGGAAATACCATGAAAATGTTTTCTTTCAATCACTTGTAATTGGTATTCTTAAAGTGAAGGGAAGAAAATAAAGGGGATGGAATCTTTCGATTTGTTGCTTTTGTTTGGAATTGCTCCAAATCACAAGTAACTATAGAGCAAATTGACATCTTCTCCATTGAATTGTAACCTTTTCCACCTCAGTATCTTTCCAAGTTTGTAAACAAATGGATCTGAGTCAGGACATTCTAAAGTTGGCTTCAACCTAAATAGCTCATCCTGGCATTTAAAGACTGCACATAATCTGGATTCACCTTCTTTTCTTTTGCCACCTTTTAATTATTCTCTTTAGCTCTTTTTAGCTCTTTAGCTCTTTTTAATTATTCTCTTTAGCTCTATTTCTCATTTCTACCTGAATGGATCATGCTAATTTCTGCTATGGCAACCCCAGCTTCTCTTTTCCTGGTGATTTTTGGCTCCCTTCTTCTCTGTCTGCAGGAGGCATACTGCCACTTCAAGAGCATTGACTAAGGTGTTCTATAAAGCCCTGTACACTGATTACCTTCCCCCTCTTCTCTTTCTGGTCAGAACTTGTTTTATCTCAGTTCCTCTCTAACTGTGCTATTGGTGTGGCAGATGTTAATTGGATCAGCAAATGTTTGCTAAATATTTATTTTATGCCACTTACTATTGTAGATACTGGGAAGTGACCAAAGTACAAAAATCAAGAACTCCCATTCTCAACTGTTTATATTCTACTATAGGAAAATAAACAATAAATATTTTCTGGCAAAGATCAGCTATTATAACTGTCAACTTTGCCTGGTGCTGTGAAAGCTGACCACAATATTTTTTTAAAAAATGCCTGGCACACTTACACTAAAACTTGACTTTTGCACTCTGAAATTTGATTTTAATAAAATATTTCCACGATCTAAACCCTGAGCTGCGCAGGAGGAAGAGAGTGGCATGGAATGCCTTCAAAAGCATTGAAGAAATAGCTAAAAAGACAAACAACCTCCGGCTCTGGGCACATCTCTTCAACTCCACCATTCTCCCTGCATTAACATATGCCTCAGAGACCTGGGCCCTACGAAAGCAGGATGAGAATGCTATTCGGGTCTCCCAAAGAGGAATCGAAGAGCTATGCTTGGTATATCACGCCTCACTCAAACAAAAGAACGAATCCAGTGCTTCGACCTCTGTCGCTGTTCCAGAGTCAGGGACATTGTCTTGTTTGCCAAGGCATCAAAAAATCAGATGGGCAGGACATGTAATGCGATTTGGAGGCGACTGCTGGACTAGAGCCATTACCGACTGGATCCCACGGGATGTCAAAAGATCACGTGGCCTGTCCACTTACAAGATGGTCAGACTTCTTCATCAAGACCCTGAACGAATGGTTTGAGGCTCTTTGTATTCCTGAAGCAACCAGATGCCATTGGGCTACACTGGCACGTGATAGGGTCAAATGGAGATATTACTGGCACCCGTTCAAGCAAATCGACGAATAACAGGATGTCAAGTGATCAAGTGATTTCCACATTAAAATATTCTTTTTGTTAAATATCATTTTAAAAATACAATATCTATGAAGTGTATGACTTATACAAAAGGCAGGGTTTGATTATGAACATATCATTGTGATAATGGTGACTGCTGAAAAAGAAAACTTAAATCAGAAAAGTGAGTGTTATCTGCCTAGAGCCAGACAATAGTTTAAGAAAGACCTGATAAAGATATACTGGAAGAACTCATTTAAATTAGCAATCAAAGGAAGTGAGTGATTCAAATTTCACCTTCAATAAAACATTCAAGAAATTAAATTTCGGACCAGAAATAGAATAAAGGAGGTGCAAAGCTTGCTGTTCACACAGTTGACTTGGGTTCAATCCTTTGCATCATATATAGTACCTTAAGCACCACAAAGAGTGATCCTGAGTCTGGAACATACCCTAAGGTCTACCAGGTGTTTTCCAAAGAAAGGAAGGAAGGAAGGAAGGAAGGAAGGAAGGAAGGAAGGAAGGAAGGAAGGAAGGAAGGAAGGAAGGAAGGAAGGAAGGAAGGAAGGAAGGAAGGAAGGAAGGAAGGAAGGAAGGAAGGAAGGAAGGAAGGGAAGAAAGGAAGGAAGGAAGGAAAGGAAGAAAGAAGGAAGGAAAGGAAGGAAGGAAAGAAGAAAGAAGGAAGGAAGGAAGGAAGGAAGGAAAGAGAGAGAGAAAGGAAAGAAAGAAAGAAAGAAAGAAAGAAAGAAAGAAAGAGAGAGAGAGAAAGAAAGAAAGAAAGAAAGAAAGAAAGAAAGAAAGAAAGAAAGAAAGAAGAAAGAAAGAAAGAAAGAAAGAAAGAAAGAAAGAAAGAAAGAAAGAAAGAAAGAAAGAAGAAAAAGAAGAAAGATAGAAAGAAAGAAAGAAAGAAAGAAAGAAAGAAAGAAAGAAAGAAAGAAAGAAAGAAAAGAAAGAAAGAAAGAAAGAAAGAAAGAAAGAAAGAAAGAAAGAAAGAAAGAAAGAAAGAAAGAAAGAAAGAAAGAAAAGAAAGAAGAAAGAAAAAAGAGAGGGAGAGAAAGAAAGAGAAAAAAAGAGTGTTGGCTGAAAGTAGATCTAAGGATATGTGAAGGAAGGTATGATGGATACTGCCTGTTAACAGAAACACAGGGTTTTCTGGCAGACTGTCTCTCAATAGAGTTAGAATGTGGAATTCCGTAGTGAGACTGTTCTCATGCTGCAAATACACAAGACAGTGCTATCCTAGGTCATTTCTCTGCACTTTTCCTTATTGGCTGTAACTTGCCCAAGTTGAAATCTAATGGAATCTGCCTGAAGTCAGGCAGAAAACAGGTTTTTCTTGTTCTTCTGACTGACATGACCTTGCCATCTTGGACTAGTCCGGGAAGGCTGAATTAGCAACTGTAGCACCTTCTATTGTTCATTTCACCGCACCTAGATAGCACCCCTGCAGATTTTTTGGTCCCTGGTTGTGTCCTTTCTATTATTCTCATGTCCTATTCAAAGAACGTGAAATGTCTTTGTAATGTAACCATGCAAACTTAACTTTAAGTTGTATTGCCCTTTGAGATGATGGGATATAAGAGAGTTGGGGTCCTTTTGGAGGTGGTCAGTCAGCTGCCAAGATAAGAGCTGCTTCCCCTCTGACTGGTGATCATGAAAAATATTAATGGAAATATGTCATGTTCCTGGAGTCTCATCTCTACACCTCCAACCTGACAGGACATTCCTGCTCCAGAGGAGAGAAAGAGAGAGAGAGAGAGAGAGAGAGAGTGAGAGGAGAAAGGAAGGGTGAGAACATTAATTATTTTATATGTCTTCATCTCTCTATTATTCCCATACTCTTTTCAATGGGGATCCACAGATACAATCCTTTGCCCCTAATATAACTTTGTACAGAAGATGATTTCAAAAAAGTAAAATTAAAATTTTACTATAACATATTTTATTTATGCTCCTAAAAAAACAATCTTTCCTAAAAGTACTCTACAACTTCACCAGACTGATAAAAGGGTTACTGTATCAAAGTTATTTGAATACTATTAATGGTCAAAGACCAAAAGATTGAATGAAATTTGAAGTTGGAATTTGGGTTCTGAAATTAGCAAATCTCTCTTATATTTTTTACCCATTCATATAGCTGTCATAACAGTTCATATTTACATTAACAAATACACTCTAGAAATACACATACCTTTCCTTCAGAATTAGTCTGGAACCTTACATCTGTTAATTTCAAACCATCGTACTTCCGTTCAATTTCCTCTTATTTTCTCTCATTGAAATGGCTCTTACTGATCCTACACCTGACTCAATGGCATTCTCATATGATTGTTTTAAGACTCCTTTTCCAGATATTTTCCTACTAAACCAACCCACTATAGGTGAACTTACCAAGTCACACAAAATGTACTATCTGACCATGGCTTTCATACTATGTGCTAGGTGTTATATTGCACTCTCTCTATTCAAAGGCTTATAACAAATCTGGTCTATTACTTTTATTGACATATTATAGGTGAATAAACTGAGGCACCTATAAACTGAGAATAATCAAGTGAATTAACCAAGGCTGGGATTTGAATGCAGATAGTTGATCTAAAGACACCATGTTCCTGGAACACTTTATCCATTCAAATATACATGCAAAATATGTTTTTATAGTTATAAGAAGCAATATTTTTTAATTAAAACAAATAAAAAGCTATTTTATTTGTAAAATTAATACAAATAATTTTGTCATTTTTAAACATAATACAAAACACTCAAGTTGGGTTTATTCCAATTACAGATAGCTCTTTAATATTAAACATCATTCAATATTATTTATAAAAATAGCAAACATGAGACAGGTCATATGGAGATGCTACTGGTGCCCACTCAAGCAAATCGATGATGAATGGGCAGGTAGTAGGTAGTGAGAAAACTAAAAAAGGAAAACATGATGATTATCATGATAGATTCAGAAAAAAATCAAGTTGATAGAGAGCTTCAGGACTGATCTTGGAGAGACTCTGGAAGCTGAGTTATTCCAGGAAGTCCTGCTTGACACAGGACTTCTACTGTCCAGAAGAGGTCTCTGGACAGTAAGTTGGATGGGGGCAGATCAAGTCCCCACCCTGCCAGAGGCCCAGCACTCCATTCACCCAATCCAGCCTCCTCCACTGCCAGAGAAATGTTCCAGCTTCAGGACAGATCTCAGAGATGCCGGAGAGACACCTGAAGTAGATGGCTTCACTTTCAAAAACCCTGAAGTAAACAGTCATAAATATGACTGTGCAACCCCTCCAAACTTCAGAACTTATAGCTCCAGGAAAAAAAAAAAGAAAATTAGATGGTAAAATTTAGTAGAATACTACTCAACTCAATGATTGAAACAATAGTACAAAAGGCCAGCTGACACCTACCATCTATCTCGGTTAAGCAGGCCTAGTGAGCAGGCATGACTCAGTAAGCAGTCCATGACTGTAGCTACACCATTACAAGATATATGTTATAACAAGAAACAAATTATTTAGTGGCTACTTAGGGAGCAGTCTTGGGGGCAAGACTAGGTGGGAACCTTTGGATACTGGTAGAGGTAAAGGAATATTGTTGGTGGTACTGGTATTTGAATATTGAATACCTGAAACTGTACTGTGAAATACTGTAAGTCATGGAGTTTAAATAAAATTTAAAATAATTTAATAGATTTCAAAATGAGTTCATGATAAAAGTTCTTAGTAGCAATAAAAAGGAATTTCTTCAACCTGAGAAGAAACATATAAACATCAGCAGCCTGCCTCATTATTAATTGTAAATTTTAAATGCTTTATTACCTCATGATTAGAAACCTCATGGGTATCTGTTCTCTTAAGTTCTTTTCAGCATTAAGATGGAGGCTTTCAGAGTAATTGGGAAATTGAATTAAAATGCTTTCAAAATTTAAGAGAAGTGGTAAGGCTATTTCTATTGGATGATTCAATCATTTGTATGGAAAATTTAATGGATTTACACAAAATTGTAAGAAATTAATAACTATTTTTAGCATTCTTATACTTGTGAAAACATTTGGATACAAGAAACTATTTGTGGGCTGGAGCTATAGCACAGTGGGTAGGGTGTTTGCCTTGCACATGGCTGACCTAGGTTTGATCCCTAGCATCCCATATGGTGTGAGCACTGCCAGGAGTGATTCCTGAGTGAAGAGCTAGGGGTAACCCCTGAGTTTCACCAGCTGTGACCAAAAAGCAGAAAAAAGTGCCAACTGAACTAAAGTCATTCTTAAATGCCCATGACTGGCCACACTCTATGCAATATCTAACCAAGTGCTTTACCTACATACATTGGAACAATTTTCATTACTTAAAAACTGCCTTAACACAATACAATACTCAAGAGTTTTCACACCGTCATGCCTATTTACACCCATAGCAAATAATTTACCCTTCCATTTTGATGCCTAAGATGCAGTTGTTCAAAGAACCAAAAAACTAAATTGAAGCATCATCCTGCAATGGGACCCTGGCAAGGTAATGATGATCATTATCCAAGCCACTAGAGAGTCAGAATTGCTTAATATGATAATTATATTGAGGATTAAGATTCTCTAAAGGCGTAAAAAAGCTAATCTTTGATAATTTGGGGAGATATAATAATCAGGATTTTCAATAAATTCCTGCTTTGGTAGACAAAAATGAAACATCAAGGTTACAAAAGTGTATGTTACTTAGAACTATAAAACTTACTTAGAGGGTTCATTTGAAAATTACTTTATGTATCCTAATTCACAAATATAGCCAAGATTTTTTCCAGTTTTTAATATATTTTACTGTATCACCATGAGATAAACATTTACAAAAATGTTCATATTTGGGTTTCGGCCAAACAGTGTTCCAGCACCCATCCCTCCACCAGTGCCGATTTCCCACCACTAATGTCCCCGATTCCCTTCCCCCTCCCCTAGCCTGCCTCTATGGCAGGTTCTTTATCTCTTTTCTCTTTCTCTTTATCTCTCTCTCTTTCTCTCTTCCTTCTCTTACAATTTGTAGATTGTATTACATATACTTAGAGGTTATCATGTGAATCTTTTGCCTGTATTTAATGCTCAGTTCGTATGTGGGTAATAGCACTTTCGACTATTATTGGCACACTGCTCCCTTCTCTGTCTTACCTAACCTCTGACTCCCACATGTTTGTGGTGAGTTCCACCTTTGACAAGACCTCCTGGTCCACGTTTGCCTGACCTTGGATATTGGTATATATATATATATATATATATATATATATATAATGATACCATATATATATATACCATATATTTATATACATATAAGCCAAGCCAAGATTATTTTTTAACTTTTTCAGACATAGAAAGTATACAGTTATGAATTTATATAATTTTATTCTGTATACATATTTGTATTTCAATAAATAAAAATATATAATTATTTTCTGTAGACTATGCTAAAAAGAATGCCTGAATTGGTTGAAAAGCTCATATCTTTTCAATGCCTAGACTTTTAAAACTAGGAGGTACAGAAATAAAAAAAATTAATTTTATTTTAAAGATGAAGAATTGAAACTGCAATGATATGCAAAATTGGTATACTAATATAATAGAGACTACATTATAAAGCCCAGAATATCTCTTTCTATCACTCTTGATGATTACAAGCAAAGAGATAAGTTAGACCTCAAGATTTAAGAACATAATCTCTTCATTCCTTGAGTTTTTCAAGTTATTATTCAATAAATGAGGCTGTCTATTCCACAAATGTGATGGCTTATGCATTTTCAATACTACAGTCTCCGTGCACTTCATTTGTTTAAAAAAAGTCATGAATATTAAATAATTGACAGCTGCATGCTTTGACCCAGGCCTGAAGCAAGTGCCAGGTATATTAGGAACAGTATAGTTCTATAAAGAATAGAAGGATAAAGCTAATTAAATCCAGGAGAACTCATCTGCAGAGATTGAGATGCCCTCTGGCATTTTGTTAACACCAGCAAAAGTCACTAATTATAGCTCTACTATTTCTGACACTAGAATGCTTAGGACAAGCCAGAAGTGCTTTCTCATGCCTTCCATTTATCAGGAAATGGGAAAACTTCAAGGAAACTGACAGGTGTCATTTTACTCAAATGGAGTTGCTTTCAACAAATCTAAAATGGAAATAAATTGTTCTTTTTAGATCAAATTTAAACAGCGAAAATGCTCTCCTCTTTCCATGTTAATTGATTAGTAAAGAACTATAAGGGAAGAACTCCTTCTTGAACAATTGACAGCAAATTTGGGCAGTGAGGACATTTATAAAATCAAAATATTTTGTTGTTTGATGGAACTTTTAGTATGAAAGCATAATGCATTGAACTGAGTACAAAATGTGAAGAAAATGCTTATGGACAAAAACTCACAAAACTCTCTGTTGTATCTATGCTTAGATTTATGAATGCAGCTCTTCTAGACTAAAATCCTACAATCTTTAACGTCAGATAATATATATTCTTTAAAACATTGAGAGTTGAAGCTTATAATTTTATATCTTCTTTAAAACGATGGATCCTACGTAGGTATGTTTTGGAGGGTTCAAAAAGGTTCCATTTTTACCAGAATATAACAGTTACTTGATTAGGATGAAGCCAAGCTAAAATTTTTGAAATTTATCAAGATTTTCAAGAACCTACAAGATTACATGTGCCATACTTATTATAAAAAGTCTGAAACTGAAGCTAAAAATAACATTATAAATTACTCATAAATCATAATAGTGATGAAAAAGTAAGAAAAGTACCTTATTTATTTACAGACCTTAGTTTTCCATCACTATGCTTTTAACTATATGAATCTTAGAATATATATTTTTCTGACATACAAGAAAATGGATAATTGCTTGCATTATTTTATTCCTGGTAAAAATTAATCTTATTCTTTATTAAATTATAAAAATTGAAGGTATACAATGTCTATAAACAGTAATCGATAATTAAGAAGTAGGTAGGAAGAAATTAAATAGTGTGGGGGAGAAATACCTTTTTGTTGACTAGTTTGAGACTAGTCAACAAACAAATTGACATCAAATATATTAGCGGAAATAAAAATGTAATCATGACTGCAAATTTTATACAAAGTGAAACAGACTTAAGAATTAAGTCATGTGTTAATGAATGGGAGAAAGAGTATTGGGTACTGAATAGAGGGTCTTCTGTATAATGGAGGGTAACTTACAAAACAGCATCAAACACTTTTTGAGCTATCCTTCCATAATGTTATTTCTGATAAATGTTTATATCTGAGTTTACCTTAGGTCTAGATAACATTTATTCTCCTATCATTCTCCAACATATTGGAAAAAGTTCCTCTTGAAGCCCACTTGGACTTGACTGACCTTAGTTCATCAATGCCATGGAGACATACCACTTTGAAAAAGTCTGCTCTGGACATTTTGAGTGAGTCGACACTTTAACAGAATCTTCCTAAAGACCACGGATTCTAAAATAAATTAGTTTCTAATTAGCACCAAGGTGCAATATTTTCTGCTCCTGTACTTTGTACCTTCATTTAATATTTCTCTGCCTTGAGTTTTTCATATTTGAAATGAATGCAAGTTGCACTAAATCTCAAATGAAATTAAATCCCCAAACATTTTTCACAAGCCCTGGCACACAGAAGGAACACTATGAAGATATTTAAAGCAAAAGCTTTTCTTAGATTCAAGAAGGAAGACAGTCTTTATATTCCAATTTTCATGTAGAGGTTAATTTTATCTTAAATGAAAATGGAGTAAGAGCACCTAACATAAGTGATGCCATGCTAAATTCTTGCTATCGATTGCATAACATCTAAACTGGGGTAAAATCAATGCAAAGATATTCTTTTGGAGGAGATGGATACACCCAGGGGTGCTCAAGACCCACTCCTGGCCCAGCACCCAGAAACCACTGCTGAGGAATGGGAAATTGAATCCATGTCAACCACGTGTAAAGTAATGCACCATACATGCTATATTATCTCTCTGGATCCTGGAAAAGTGTTCTTGATTTAAAAAAGAAATTGGTTCCAATGCCAAACTGTTTTAATTACTACTGCTTTGTAGTACAGTTTGAATTTGGGGAAAGGTGATGCTTCCCATCTTCTTTTTCCCAAAGCTGCCTTTAGCTACCGGTAGGGGTTTATTGTTCCATACAAATTTCAGGAGTGTTTGGTCAATTTCTTTGAAGAATGTTATGGGTATCTTATAGGGACTGCATTGAATCTGTACAAAGCTCTAGGGAGTATTGCCACTTTGAAAATGTTGGTTCTCCCCATCCATGAGCAGGACTTGTGTTTCATTTCCTCGTGTCCTCTTTTATTTCTTGGAGCAGTGTCTTGTAGTTTTCTTTGTACAGGTCCTTTACACACTTGGTTAAGCGGATTCCTAAGTATTTGATTTTATGTGGCACAGTTGTGAATGAAATCATTTTCTTAATATCCATTTTCTTCCTTTTTGTTGGTGCACATATTCATCAAGTAAAGCTTTGAAATGATTCTTTAAATTTTCAAGTCACACTACTTTTAGCATTTTTTGTTTTTTCTGTGCCAAAGATAAACTCAGACCAAAGGGAAAATACTCTACTAGTGAGTTAATACCAAGGCAAATGGAGTTTTGTTTATTTATCCCAAATAAGTAAAATAAAAATTCCATATGATACAGTGACTACACTTCTTGGTATCGACTGTCACAACCTAAAAACAATTCCTTACACCTACTTAAATTACTAAAGTACTGACTGCTGTCTAGAGAGACATTTATCTCAGGAACAATGAAAGATAATTGCAGTATCTATCAAACAATATAAAGCATGATACTTATTCAATTGGGGATCCTGAATCAGGACAATTGGTCAGGAAATATGAAGTTTAAATGGACTCTCAGAAGCCAAAAGAAACTGCTGGATGTGTCTACAACAAATAACATCACTTGATAACTTGACTTCCCGTAGATCATCGATTTACTCGAGCGGGCACCAGTAACATCTCAATATGTCCTGTCACATGCGAGATAGCCCAAGGGTATCCTGGGTCCTGCTCCAAGAACATAAAGAGCCTCAAACAATTCCATCAAGTGAGTGGAATGAGATCAATAATAGTTACTGGTATTTGGCATGTCAAATACAACATGGGTAGTTGCTTGCCAGGCTCTGCAAGTTGCACTAAATATCAAATTTAGTGTTTTGTGGTTTGACATAAGAGATAATTTCGGAGGAAAGGACTAGGCCCGGGCATAATAATCATTTGTTTAGACCGAAAACAAGTGTGACACAAACCTACATCTACACCTAGAAGATGATTCATTGATCTTTGTTGACATTCCTTCCTGTAGAAAGGATTATTGCTTTTAGATATACAAGGGGACTGACTTGTGATACATCCATCCAATTTGGTGGGAGACTTGGTAAGGATAAAAATTTATGATCTGTAAAAAAAGAAAAGCCAAGCCTCCAACAAGAAACTAGATTTAAAATAAATAATCCACAGCCAAGTGAAAGATAAACAGAATAAACTACTTCAAAGCATGTGGCCTACTCTATACCTGTCTTGACTCAACGACGGTCCAGAAAAATGAGAAAATGAACTTTATCAAGTGCTATCATCACCTACAGCACACTGGCTTTTTGTTAATTAGAAGTGTTTTTCTAAATGCCACGAACACGTCTGAGGCTGAAGACAGTAAGAAGACAGCAAACTAAATTTCCTATCTGAAAATGAACTCCAATCAGTTCAACATTTAAAAGAACAGGGCCAGAGTGAGAGTAGAGTGGGGAGGGTGTCTTCCTTACATGCAGCCAACCTGGGTTTGATCCCTGGCATCCCATATAGTCCCCTAAGTATCAACAGAAGTAATTCCTGAGTGCAGAGCCAGGAGTTAAGACTGAGCATGGCTGGGTGTAAGCAAAAATAGCAGAAAAGAAAAACCCACAAAAAAAAAAAAAAAACACATGTAAAAGAACACCGTCTTTGTTTTTTTTTTTTTTTTTTTTTAAAAATTTAAAAATTTTTTTTATTTTTATAATTACAAAGATATACAATTAAAAAGTTCATATTTGGGTTTTGGTCATATGGTGTTCCAGCACCCATCCCTCCACCAGTGCCCATCTCCCACCACCAACATCCCCGGTTCCCTCCCCCTCCCCCAGCCCTCCTCCATGGCAGGTTCTTCATTTCTTTCCCTCTCTCTCTCTTTTTCTCTTTTCCGTTCCTTCCAAACTATGAATTACAGAACATACATTAAAGGGTTGTCATGTGTATCTTTTTGCCTCTATTTAATGCTCAGTTCTAGGTTGGCATTAGTACCCTCGACAATTGTTAGTATACTGTTCCATTTTCTGTCTTACCTAGCCTCTGACACCCACCCGTTTGTGATAATTTCCACCTTTGACAAGACCTCCTGATATATGTTTCACTTGACCTTGGATATTAGTATCATAATATGTACATATATATTTATGTTATGCAAATAAATGCAGTAATTCTGTATCTGTCTCTCACCTTCTGGCTAATTTCACTCAACATAATCTTCTCCATGTCCATCCATTTATAGGCAAATTTTATAACTTCATTTTTCCTAACAGCTGCATAGTATTCCATTGTGTAGATGTACCAAAGCTTCTTTATCCAGTCATCGATTTTCGGGCACTCTGGTTGCTTCCAGATTCTGGCTATTGTGAATAATGCTGTTATACCACCGTGAGACATACAATTACAAAGGTGTTCATAATTGGTTCTTGGTAATACAGTATTCCAGCACCCATCCCTCCACCAGTGCCCCATTTTCACCACCAATCTACCCCACACCCTCCTGCTCATCCACAGGCTGCCTCAATAGCAGGTAACCCAGTTTCCTCTCTTTCTCTCTCTGTCTCTCTCTCTCTCTCTCTCTCTGCATCTCTCTCCCTCTTCTTTTTATACACTGTGGCTAGCACTGCAGATATTTAAGTTTATCACTTAAGTCTCTTTGTGTATATTCAATGGTGAGTTTTAATCTGCCATTACCATTTCTCACACTTAGGAAAACACTGGTATCTATTTATATCCTATTAATGAATGCAGTCATTCTATATCTGTCCTTTTCCTTCTGACTAATTTCACTCAGTAAGATAGTCTCCATGTCCATCCATCTGCAGGTAAATTTCGTAATTTCATCTTTTCTGACAGCTGCATAGTATTACATAGTGTAGAAGAACCAGTTTCTTTATCCAGTCCTCTGTTCTCGGGCATTTAGGTTGTTTCCAGATTCTAGCTATAGTGAATAGTGCAGAGATGAATAAAGAAGTACAGATAGTGTTTCTGCTATGTGTTTTTCGGTCTCTCGGGTATATTCCCAGAACTGCTATTGCTGGATCAAATGGGAGCTTAATATCTAGTTTTCGGAGGAATGCCCATATTGTTTTCCAAAAGGGCTGGACCAGTCGACACTCCCACCAACAGTGGATGAGAGTCCCTTTTTCCCCACATCCACGCCAGGACCGGTTGTTGTTGCTGTTTTTGATGTGTGCCAGTCTCTGTGGTGTGAGATGGTACCTCATTGTTGTTTTGATTTGCATCTCCCTGATGACTAAAGACAAAGAGCACTTTTTCATATGCCTTTTGGTCATTCGAATTTCTTCTTTTTGGAAGCTTCTCTTCATTTCTTCTCCCCATTTTTCGATGGGGTTGTCTGTTTTTTTTCTTGTGAAATGCTACTAGTGCGTGATATATCCTGGATATTAACCCCTTGTCAGGTGGGTATTGGGTGAATATCCTTTCCCACTCTGTGGATTGTCTTTTGCATCTTGGTCACCATTTCTTTTGAGGTGCAGAAGCTTTTCAATTTTATATCATCCCATTTGTTTATCTTTGCTTCCATTTGCTTGGTCAGTGGTGTTTCGTCTTTAAAGATACTTTTAGTTTTGATGCATTAGAGCATTTCACTTATGTTTTCTTCGATGTACCTTATAGATTCATGTCTGATGTGGAGATCTATAATCCATTTTGATCTGACTTTTGTGCATGGCGTTAGAAGGAGGTCTAAGTTCATTTTTTACACGTAGCTGCCCAGTTTTCCCAGCACCATTTGTTAAAGAGGCTTTCTTTGCTCCACTTAATATTTTTTGCTCCTTTATCGAAGATTAAGTGGTTGTATATTTGAGAGTGTGTTTCAGGATATTCAGTTCTATTCTATAGGTCTACGGTTCTGTCTCTATACCAATACCACACTGCCTTAATGACAACTGCTCTGTAGTAGAGCTTGAGGTTGGGGAAAGTGATACCTCCCATCTTCTTTTCCCAAGGACTGCTTTAGCTGTTCGTGGAGTTTTATTATTCCATACAAATTTCAGGCGTATTTGTTCAATTTCTTTGAAGAACATCATGGGTATCTTTATAGGGACCGCATTGAATCTGTATAAAGCTCTAGGGTGTATTACCATTTTGATAACGTTAATCCTTCCAATCCATGAGCAGGGAATGTGTCTCCATTGCCCGGGTCTTCTTTTATTTCCTGAAGTAATGTTTTGTAGTTTTCTTTGTAGAGATGCTTTACAGTCTTTGTCAAACTGATTCCTAGGTATTTGATTTTCTGAGGTGGAATTGTGAATGGGATAGTTTCTTTAATGTCCCTTTCTTCTCTTTCGCTGTTTGCATATAGGAAGGCCATTGACTTTTGGGTATTGATTTTGTACCCTGCCACTCTACTATAGGAATGTATTATTTCTAGGAGCCTCTTGGTAGAGAGTTTCCGGTTTTCCAGGTATAATATCATGTCATCTGCAAATAGTGATAACTTGCCTTCTTCCCTTCCTATCCGGATGCCCTTAATGTCTTTTTCTTCCCTGATTACTATGGCAAGTACTTCCAGTACTATATCACTGTCTTCCCATTCATCGTCGATTTGCTCAAGCGGGCACCAGTAACATCTCCATATGACCTGTCTCATGCAAGTAGAGCTCAAGGGCACCTGCTTGCCCCAGGAACATAAAGAGCCTCAAATCATTCCATCATGTCGTGGGAATGAGGTCTATAATTGTTACTGGTATCTTGCATATCAAATATGACACGGGGAGCTTGCCAGGGTAGCCGAGCTGGTAGTAGTACTATATTAAATAGAAGTAGTGAGAGTGGGCAGTCTTGTCTTGTCCCTGATCTTAAGGGGAAGGCTTTCAGTTTTCCCCATTGAGAATGATGCTCACTGTGGGCTTGTAGTAGATGGCCTGGATTATCTTGAGGAAGGTTCCTTCAATCCCCATTTTACAGAGAACCTTTATCATGAATGGGTGTTGAATCTTGTCAAATGACTTTTCTGCATCTATTGACATGATCATATGGTTTTTATTTTTCTTTTTGTTGATATGATGTATTATGTTGATTGACTTGTAGATGTTGAACCATCCTTGCATTCCCGGGATGAATCCCACTTGGTCATGGTGTATAATCTTTTTGATGACTCTTTGGATTCTATTTGCTAGTATTTTGTTGAAGATCTTAGCATCTTTATTCATCAGGGAGATTGGTCTGTAGTTTTCCTTTTTTGTGACATCTCTGTCTGCTTTGGGTATCAGGTTGACATGTGCCTCGTAAAAGATATTTGGTTGTGTTTCTTTTTCTTCAATTGCCAGAAGAGCTTAAAAAGAATTGGGAGTAGGTCCTCTTTAAAGGTGTTGTAGAATTCACTAGTGAATCCATCTGGACCTGGGCTTTTGTGTTTGGGGAGAATTTTGATTACTGATTCTATCTCCTCGATGGAGATAGATTTGTTGAGGTATTCTAAATCTTCTTGTTGCAGACTTGGGAGGCTACAGGAATTCAGGAATTTGTCCATTTCTTCTAGGTTCTCTTGTTTGTGGCATACAGGCTCTCATAGTAATCTCTGATGATTTTTTTGAATTTCTGTGGTTTCTGTTATGATGTCCCCGTTTTCATTTCTGATTCTATTTATTTGGGTTCTCTCTTTTCCTTTTCTTATAAGTCTTGCAAGTGGTTTGTCAATCTTGTTTATTTTTCAAAGAACCAGCTTTTGGTTTCATTGATCTTCTGGATTGTTTTTTGACATTCCATCTCATTGATTTCTGCTCTAAGTTTTATTATTTCTTTCTTTCTTTCTGCTTGGGTTGGGCTCCTTTTGTTGATCAATCACTCTCTAAGATCTTAAGTTGTGAAGTCAGACTGTTTGTGATGGCCTTTTCTTCTTTTCTGATTAATGCTTGAAGAGCTATGAACTTGCCTCTTAACACTGCTTTTGCTGTATCCTACAAGTTCTGGTAATTTGTCTTCAGTCTCATTTGTTTCCAGGAATCTTTGGATTTCCTCTTTGATTTCTTTTATGACTTGCTGGTTGTTCAGCAATGAGCTATTTAGTTTCCAGGTACTCAGTATTGTTCTCCGTTTTGTGTACAATTAACTTCTATTTTCAGCACACATTGGTCTGAAAAAATAGTTGGCACAATTTCTATCTTCTTGATTTTATGGAGGTATGATTTATGACTCAGCATGTGATCTATTTTGGAGTATGTTCCATGTGCCTGGAGAAGAAAGTGTATTCAGCTTTTTGGGATGAAATGATCTGTGTATGTCTACCAGCCCTCTTTCTTCCATCTCTTCTTTTTAGGGCCAGTATTTCCTTGGTAAGTTTCAATCTTGTTGATCTATCCAGGGTAGATAGAGCAGCGTTGAAGTCTCCAACTACAATTGTGTTGCTGTCAATGTCTTCGTTGAAGTCTATTAGTAGTTGTTTTAGGTATTTTGCTGGCCCCTCGTTGGGTGCATATACGTTTAATAGTGTGATTTCTTCCTGATATATGCATCCCTTGACTATTAAGAAGTGACCTTCACTGTCCCTTCTGACTTTCTTCAGCCTGAAGTCTATGTTGTCAGATACCAGTATGGCTACCCCAGCCTTTTTTGGATGGGTTGTTTGAATGAAGGATTGTTTTCCAGCCTTTTATTTTGAGCCTGTCTTTGCTCCGATTGTTCAGGTGTGTTTCTTGCAGGCAGCAGAATGTCGGATTCAATTTTATGATCCATTGTGCCACTCTGTGTCTCTTAACTGGTGCATTTAGACCACTGACATTGAGAGAGATTACTGTCATGGGATTTTGTGCCATCTTTCTGAATAGGTTGGTTGTTCTTTTGGGTTATCTCTCGTCTTATAGTAGATCTTTCAGTCCTTCTTTTAAGGTTGGTTTTGATTTTACAAAGTTCCTAAGCTGTTGTTTATCCAAGAAGTTGTATATCTGTCCTTCAAATCTGAGTGAAAGTTTAGCTGGATAAAGAATTCTTGCTGAGGCATTCATTTCATTAAGTTTTTTTACTATATTCCACCACTGCCTTCAGGCTTGGAGGGTGTCTTCTGAGAAGTCTGCTGAAAGTCGAATGGATGCTCCTTTGTATACAATTTCCTTCTTTGATCTTGTTGCCTGAAGAATTATGTCTCTGTGTATGGCATCCATTACTTTGACTAGAATGTGTCTTTGGGGTCTTTCCATTGGGGTCTCTTCTTGCTGTTACGCATCGGGCTTCTTTGATCTGGATGCCTTCATCCTTTAAATCGGGGAACTTTTCAGCCAGGATGTTTTTAACTGTTTTAATTTCCTTGGGGTTACTTTCCTGTCCCTCTGGGACTCCGATGATTCTTCTGTTGTTCCGCCTGGCTTCATCCCATTGTTTTCTGTTCCATTGCTGATCCATTTTCTGGTCTTTTTCCATCTTATGTAGTTCTCCGAGTGCTTTCTGCAGCTCATCTTCAGTCTCACTGATTCTCTCTTCGCTGCTGTCATCCTGATGTTGAGAGCCCCTATTGTGTTTTTCATTTCATCTACTGAGTTTTTAAGTGATGATATCTCTATTTACATGGTTCTAATTTCTGCTCTCATTTCCTCCCGTAGTTTATTGACTGCCCTTTCAACTGCTTTGTTTTTGTTCTCCTGTATTTTATTGGACATCTGCTCAATTTTTTTGTTGAGCTCCTTAAACATCCTACTAATTTCTTCTCTAAATTCATTGTCAGAGAGATCATGTCTTTGGTGTAAACCCTTTCCCTGCCAGTCACGTGCAAGAGAGGAAGAAACTGCAGAGATTTGGGCCCTGGGATATTACCATGCAAGGCAAGTCCTTCCAGAAAGCCCACATTACTTACGGACATGCTAGACCCAATCGCTGGATTCCTGAAACATGGAGAGGAAGGAAGATAATTTCCAAGCTAAGAGATGTAGACCTACTTGCAAAACCATGGATAATGAAAAGAAGATAAGGAATTTAAATATGTCTCTAGGGATCAGAGCAATAGTACAGAGGGTAGGGTGCGGGCCTTGCACATACATAACCCAGTTTAGATGCTTGGCTTCACAAATGTTACCTTGAGCCCCTTTGCATGTGATCCTTCAGCATATACCCACGAGCAAAGACTTGAGCACAGCCAGATGTGGCTCCCCAAAGAAATAAATATAGGGAAATCACTGTATCACTGTATCAATGTCTTCCCATTCATCATCGATTTGCTTAAGCCGGGCACCAGTAACATCTCCATATGACCTGTCTCATGCAAGTAGAGTCCAATGGCACCTGCTTGCTCCAGGAACATAAAGAGCCTCAAACCATTCCATCAGGTCATGGGAATGAGGTCTATAAGTGTTACTGGTATTTGGCATATCAAATATGACACGGATAGCTTGCCAGGCTCTGTATGCGGGTAGCATACTCTTGTAGTCATCTCAAAATCCAGCATTTATTGATGAACTCGCACAGCCGCTTGCAAGCCGGGATGTGATAGGCTGGTCTGCTGGGTGGAGTTCTGATGAGGGGGAAGTCCAGATGTGGAAAATGGAGGTCCTCATGGAGTGAGTGGTTCGTCTGGCTTGTTGTGAGGCTCTGTTGGGGTGGCGGGCCAGGGCTAGAACCTGCCATCTCTCCCGGGCACCTCATAAGCGGCTGGGCACAGTTAGAGCCAGTAGCAGCTCTGCCCCATGTCTGAAAAATAGGGAAATCATATTTTTTAAAAAAAATATTTAAAAAATATTTCCCTATTTTTAAAAATAGGGAAATCATATTTTTAAAACTAACTTGTTTTGTTTTGTATTGTGGTCACACCTGTCTATCCTTAGGTCTTGCTGCTGGCTTTGGACTCAGGGATCAGTCTTGGTGGTACTCAGGGTATCAAGTGTCCTGGAGATTGACTCCATGTCAGGTGAATGCAAGGCAAAAGTCCTACCCACTGTACTATCACTCTGGACCTGGAAATATAACTTCTTTAAAAAAACTGGGGCCGGAGCGATTGCACAGAGGGTAGGGCATTTGCCTTGCACGCGCCAACTTGGGTTCAATCCCCAGCATCCCAATTGGTCCCCCGAGCACCGCCAGGAGTAGTTCCTGAGCGAAGAGCCAGGAGTAACCCCTGAGCATCACCGGGTGTGACCCAAGAAGAAAAAAGAAAACTGTGTATGTGTGTGTGTATACATACATTCATATATGTACATACTTATATATACACATGGAGGCGGAGGGAGAGGGCCTTTCCTCCGCCCCCATGCCAGTTGCCCCGGAAGAGAGACACCCACCCACACCTGACCCACAGCTCCCTTGGCATGCGGCTGATTAGCGGCACCACAATATTCTTAGAAAATGCTGATTTCAGGATAAGGTCCTTTCCAAGATCTGTCACATTTATACATTGTATACAGTTCTAGACAGGTTCTAACTGATACCAGTTAGCCTATCAAGAAGCCAGAGCAAACCACACATCATGCAGTCAGTCATTCTCAACATCCAGACTCCATAGTTCCTCAGAGCTCCATCCAAGAGAAAACCTGATCTTTCCCCTTTAATTTTCATCAGTAAATGCTCAAGATGAGAGCCTTCTACTGAGACTATACCACCTACATGGCAAAGCCTGGCAAGCTACCCATGTTTTATTTACTTGTTATGCCAAAAACTAGTAACAATTATGGATCTCAGTTCCATGACTTGAAGAACGGTTGGGGGGCTCTTCCTGTCCCTGCAGCAAGCAGATGGCCTTGGGTTACACTTGCTTGTGACAGGACTTATGGAGATGTTACTAGTGCCCACTTGAAAAAAATCGATAAACAATGGGAAAACAGTGATACAGTGAAATACACATACATACAAATATGTGTATGTGTGTAATACAGTTCTTAAAAATTATATACATAATAACATATAATACAAACATCACTTGTATCACTTGTCTTCCTGTTGGTCATCAATTTGCTGGAGCGGGCACCAATAACATCTCCATTCATTCCTGTCGCACAATAGTGTAGCTCTAGGGCATCTGCTCAATACAAGAACATGAAGAGCCTCAAACCATTCGGTCAGGTCATGTGAATGAGGTCCATCATTGTTACTGTACTTGGCATATTAAATACAACACTGGTGAAGCAGGAATGTCCTGTGAGGTCGGAGGTGCAGAGATGAGACTCCAGGAACAAGACGTATTTTCATTAATATTTTTAATAGTCACCAGCCAGAGAGGCAGTAGCTCTCATCTTGGCAGCTGACTGATTGCTTCAACAAGGACCCCAATTCCCTTATATTCCACAGTCTTAAAGGGCAATACAACTTAGAGTTGTTTGCATATTTTACATTACAAAGACATTTCACATTCGTTGCATATAATTTAAGGATGATAGGAAGGAGACAAACAGTTAGGAGTCAAACCTACAGGGGGTGCTATTTAGGTGAGGTGAGATGAACAAAAGAATATGTTACAGTTACTAATTCAGCCTTCCGCACTAGCCGAAGATGGCAAGGTTTCCTCAGACTTAGAAGTAACAGAAAAACAAGAAAAACCTGATTTCTGTCTAACTTCAAGCAGTGCCATTAGACTCCATCTTGGGCAAGTTACAGTCAACAAGGAAATGTGCAGAGAAATTACCAAGGACAGCAGTGTCTTGTGTATTTGCAGCGTGAGAACAGTCTCACTAGGGAATTCTACATTCTAACTCTATTGGGATAGTCTGCCAGAAGGCCCTGTGTTTTTGTTAACAGACAGTATCCATCAGACCTTCCTTCACATATCTTGAAATCTACTTTCTGCTGTACATGGGTAGTTTGCCAGGCTCTGCCATGTGTTTATATTCATATATTATATGTATTTATATTTATACATATAAATATATATGTATATTTATCTTTAGTCTTGACAACTTTAAAAAGCAGTATGAATTTGTGATAAATCAGTGTCCGACTGTCAAGAAAGGTTATTGAATTGTGAGTATTAAAAAAGTATAAAGTGGTTAGTGTAGATTTAGAAAAAGTGAAAATAGTTTTATTATGACAGCATAAGCAAAAAAATCCTAAGAAAAGAATTATAAAAAATGAATAGATGGAAGCAGCAGAGCAGAAAATAAATTCAAATCTCACAATCAATATAGTTAATATTAATGTCTTCAATAAAGACCTTGGAAGTTTGAATATGGAAACACAGCATTAAGTAAATGTCCCTATTTGAAAATAAATAAAAGAGCAAAAGTGACACATTCATGGGGTTAAATGTTTAACAAAATGTTACTCTTTGATCGAAGCATTTGATTTCACATTACTTCCCACATCCCTTAAGACTCTAATTAAATATTTAGAGACATGTGCCATTTAAAATTATCCTTGCCTCTTGTTACTTGTTTCTGCCCAGCTTTTATAAGAAACGCCTTAAATTACTAAATTATACTCTCATTTTGAACTGTCAAACCTCCTGTCAGAGAAGTAATTTAAAATTCTAAAATTTAATGACATCATCACATTATTTCGATACCTCTGTCTTTTCTGAGGAACTCAGTTAAGTTTGCCTAGAGGATGAAGGTTATAAATAGCATTTTGAGGTAACATTAGTTTCATATTTCTAAGGCGAGCAAATAACAATTTATAATCCATACAATCCGAATTTGTTATCTTTTTTGTTTTATTAAAACCATAAAATCTTCTCAATTGCTTCTAATTGCCTTTGTAGAAAAATAAAGAAGTTATAATGACAATGATTTAATGGCCATAATTATTCTTTCAGCCCAGGAGAACTCAAAATGTCTGAACATTTAAAAATATGTAGCCTTCAAAATGAAAAGGAAAACTGTGCTTTTCTTGGATTCTTTTATATTGTCCCATTTACTCATGGAAAATATAATTGGATAACCCATAGACTTAAATTGTCTTCCTCTTTTCATCCTACACTTCAGATACAATTTTGCATAGCATTTTAAAGTACTGAGACATGGTGAAGACATGGAACTCATTAACAAAAAAGTAAAACTAGAGATGGGGTCTATTCAGGTTTCATGGTGACAAGACAAATTGGGTAAGTAGACTTGGTGTTTGATTCTGCTCATATTTGTCAGAATCTGACAGATCATAATGATCCATTAGTATAGAACTAGCTAACTTTAGAAAAATTATCCATGAAACAAAACTTATAAATAAAACATTCAACAAACATACACTACAGATTATTAAGACTATATGACAAAAATTCAAAATTTGTTAGTACTCAAAATTAAATCAAATGGAAATCAGGAAAAGTTGCAGACAGAGATTAGCACAGAGTTAAGGCACTTGCCCTGCATGTGAAAGTATTAATGATGTCTTTGTTATGTATCACTGAAAGTCAACATGCATGTAAACTATACCTATCCATCCTTAAATTATTTTCCTATTTAAGTACTAAAATATAAATTTATTTAGTGTTTACAACAAATTATAAATTCAGGCCTAGAGCTGTAGCTCAATAGCATGCTGGAAACCTTGCTTGCATAAAGGCCTTATTCAATTCACAGCACTCTTTAAATAAACCAATGAGAATGAACAAAACATATTTTGGCATGATTTCCTGAGCTCCAACAGAGCAACCAATGAGCACAGAGCTTTGAGTATCCCTGGAACACCACTTGATGTGGCCCTCAAAACACAAAAACAAAACTAAAAACAAAAAAGAGTAAATCACACACACACACACACACACACACACACACACACCCACAAAATAAAAATGAGTCTGAAACAGTGATTTTTTTTCTATTCCACATCAGAATGATTGGAATATTGATTTTTCTTATTAAAAAACTCATTTTTGTTTGTTTGTTTGTTTGTTTGTTTCCTGTAGGGTTGAAGACTTAATCAGCTTCCATGTGTGAAAGAAAACATCACTGTATCACCTACTTAACACATAGGACTGGCTGTGTCTCACTAGTTTACTCATTTGGGTCAGGACCTCATATTAAATTTGTTTCAAAACCAGTATTTAAAACTGCTCTGATCCAAGGGAAAATAATTTCCATTAAACAATGCAAATATGTATATTTTTCTTATTAGGCTAGATTTTTAAAGCCCAAATTAAAAAAAAAAAAACGCCAAAATCCCTAAACTAAATGGCAAAGCAGTGGACCCTGGTGAGCTGCATTCTTGCAGCAAATCTGTCTAGGGAAACAGTTGGCCTGTGTCCTCAGTCATTATTCCATTTAATGAATATTGCAGTTGTTTTATGCATACAATATTACAATGGCAAATGCTTGTTTAATGGAGTGAAGCTAATGAAAATCGAAGCCATGAACGTGTCAACTCTGATCCTTTCTTTCTTACATCACCTGAATTTTCTCCAATTCCTTTGCAATAGATTTTTTCTAGATACTTGAAATTAAGCTAAGTCCGTGTCCTTATGAAATGAAAGAGAAAAGAAAGTTTAAAAGCAGAAATTGTAATCACTTCATTATAATACTACTATCTAGTCAAGGTCCCTGGACACTACATATACCAGGTTCCCCAACACTGAAATACCAGATTCACTTTGATAATAGCATCACCATATTACTTTTCATTTCACATAATTTTTTGAGAGAACTGAAGACTCAATTTTCTTAATTAACACTAAAAGTCCTCAAGGAATTATAGAGAATGTGAGAGATTCTAGGAATCTGGATAAAAGCAAAATTTATATGAATAACAAATTTATGACTGCAAAGATTTTTTTCACAAATAGATAAGAAAAGAAGCAATGATAGTTGAGAAACAAAGAGGATGTCTTGAAAAACATCTTAACAAACTCAATTAGCTTTTTACTTTGATGTAGTAATTGATATACAGTACATATCATTTTAATAGCTACATATTTAATTTGGAGGCCCATTAATTGTATGATTTAACAAGTCTTAATTAAAAGGGAAGATCTAGTCTATCCACACTTGAAGAATTATAATTGAATAACTAAGTTTAAAGAGTATTTATGATTGGATTATTGGCCACCTCAAAGTCCTTGACATTGTGATAGCAATAGCAATATTTTTTCTCATGATCTATAAGGGAGGTAAGAAGATACATACTTAGACACTCAGTGAGTTTCCTGAATTTGAAAAGGAGGATGGCAACATTAGATAACAAAATAAAAATTTCAAAATATCAAGGCAAGTCTTAGTCAGGAAGTGAAATTAATAATATGAGCTATAACAGGAGTATAGTGAGAACAAATGAGTTTAAGAGATCAGCTCCTCGAGTTATGATGAAACAGAGAGATTTTAAAAGCATAATCATGTTATGACACTGCAGTTCAATTTTAATCTACCTTGCCGTGTGACTACCAACTAAAGGCTAAAATAAATTTAGCTTTTATTACGGTAAGTATAAAATTATCTGGAATAGGAAGTGTGTGCGTGGTTTCTCTATCTGCCGAGATGCTTTACATTCTACTATTGGTGCTGTGTTTTATAGACATAAAGGTTGTAGAGAATGGCCATGAGGTCAGGAAAACTGAAAACCGTATCATCTGGAAACAAAAATGATGGGGATTGCCTTAAGAAGATGAGAGCCCTAGAGAAATAGCAAAGAAGCTTAAAAATCATTTAAAAATTTGGGGTGAAAACAGACAATGGAGAAATTTAAGTGGTGAAAAACAAAGTAGTATAGTGCAGGCCAGTAATCACAAGGTGTGAGGTTATCTTTGTTCTGAAATTCAGAAACAACACCTCATCAAGTTTCAATATATTCCTGTTAAAAAATCTTATGACATAAAAAGAAATGTATAAAAAAAAAAGTTTCCTTTCTGTCATCCTCTCTATGACAATATGGACTGAGAAAAATATCTTTCCTAGCCCATTCCTGACCTTTCATTGTTGAATAACTGTAGAAAGCTTTAGAGCAAGTAAAAAGAGAGGTAGCAATAAAGTTGTCACTATTTGAAAAGATGAGAGAGGATAAATTCTCATTCACTCCTCAATTAGCATGCTTTCAGGGTAAAAATAAGTGGGAAACAGCATAGAGATCAGAAAATCATAGTTAAACTTCTAGAACATGCAAAGATAAAATGGCAATAATTTTGTATGTGTGTCGGTTTCCGTTTGCAGGACACAATCAACCAATTGATAGTTTTATTTGCAAGCACAGTTGCTGAGGAAGCTTTTCAGGTCTGCAGCAATGCTCCACTTTAAGGGCTGTGTCAGGTGGATCTTGTAGATTTACGCTTGAAATAGGAAGCCAGGTACAATTCAGAGATTATGTAAAAGCTTAATATTTTTTGTTTGAAGAAAAAAAAGAAGTATTTGGGGGATACAGTTTTGGGCTAATAAAGTTCAGAAGGGAGCTAGAACTACTCATTCCTAGTTTTGTATTTTTTTGTTGTGTTTTATGTTTGTTTATGGTTTTGAAGAACCACTGGTTTACAAATTTGTATATCATCTAGGAGGTACAATTCCATGTGTCTTCTACATATATTCTACCATTCTAAATCTACCACTGAAGCACTGATATTTCCTTCTTTTCTTTTTTTTTTATCCAGTGGATAATCCCATTCTTAGGGTTTAATGAGTATAAGTAGTCACAACTACTGTAGCATTAAATAAACACTGATGAATTTTACATAAAATTGGTTCTCAAATTCATCCTGTCTAAAAGAGATCCCAGAGTTTCTGTCTGATATTTCTTCATTATGATCCAAGGAATCCTACTACTCTTTAGTATCCTAACATAATCCCCCTAATTAACCTCAGTTCTGTGATCAGTATCCAAGAATTAATTTTCATCCAGGATTTGTCTGATCTTTCTTTTGTGTATTTATATCATAAAACGAAGCAGTCATCAACGCCCTAGCCAAACAGGGGTGCTCAAACCCAATACATCAAGATCCTTCGTGAGCTGTATTACGGATTCACCACCAGGATCTCACCATTCTACAAAGAAGTGATCATTAATGTGAAAAGAGGGGTTCAACAGGGTGATACCATTTCACCAAAACTCTTCAGCGCCACCCTCGAGAACATCATGCAACTATTAGAATGGGAAGGAATGGGAGTGAAGATAGATGGTCAGCAACTACACCACCTCCTCTTCGCTGATGACATCGTTCTAATAACACCAAACATTAGCCAAGTGGCACTAATGCTGGCCGACTTCGACCCAGTATGTGGAAAGATAGGTCTACTTTCAACCAGTTGAATCTAAAGAAAACCATGTTTATGAAGAATGAACTAGTTCCAGAGGCCCCATTCACTCTCAATGGAACAAACATCTCTGAATGCAGCAGTTATGTGTACCTAGGTCGAGAAATCAACATGGTGAACGACCTAAAACCTGAGCTGTGCAGGAGGAAGAGAGAGGCATGGAATGCCTTCAAAGGCATTGAAGAAATAGCTAAAAAGGGCAAAGAACCTCCGGCTCTGGGCACATCTCTTTGACTCCACCGTTCTCCCTGCATTAACATACGCCTCAGAGACCTGGGCCCTATGAAAGCAGGATGAGAATGCTATTCGGGTCTCCCCAGAGAGGAATCGAAAGAGCTATGCTTGGAATATCACGCCTCACTCAAGTGAGAGAAGGAATCCGGAGTTCTGACCTCCGTTGCTATTCCAGAATCAGGGACGCTGTCTCATTTGCCAAGGCATCAAAAATCAGATGGGCTGGACACGTAATGCGATTTGGAGACAACTACTGGACTAGAGCCGTTACCGACTGGATTCCACGGGATGTCAAAAGATCACGTGGCCGCCCACCTACGAGATGGTCAGACTTCCTTGTCAAGATCCTGAAGGAACAGTTTGAGGCACGTCCATATTCCTGAATCAACCAGATGCCATTGGGCTCCATTGGCACGTGATAGGGTCCAATTGAAATGTTACTGGCGCCGCTCGAGCAAATGGATGAATAATGGGATTCAAGTGATCAAGTGATCATAAATTATATTATGATATCCTTTTTATTCTGATACTTTGCTTTGCATGGTCTAGGTCTATCTTACCTCTATCCAAGTGCCGTGAAAGGCAAAATTTTATCTTTCTTCATAATTGAATGGAATTCGAACTGTATAAATTTCACATTTTTAAAATTTAGTTGTCTGCTAGCAGCAAGCACATGAAGTTCAACATTGCCATGATGTCAAAAGCAAACAAGAATATACAGAAACAATAGAAAAAGACAAAACTCATAAACCAATATTGTTGATGAACACAGATGAAGAGGTCTTCAACAAAATATTAGTGAACTAAAATGTGTCTATACTAAATTCATATATATGAATATATGTATACATA
>JAJIBD010009190.1:0-31103 GCA_021461705.1 Cryptotis parvus
GATCACTTGATCACTTGAATCCCGTTACTCATCGATTTGCTTTCGAGCGGCGCCAGTAACATTTCCATTGGACCCTATCAGTGCCAATGCAGCCCAATGGCATCTGGTTGATTCAGGAATATGAAGAGCCTCAAACCGTTCCTTCAGGGTCTTAACAAGGAAGTCTGACCATCTTGTAGGTGGGCGGCCACGTGATCTTTGACATCCCTTGGGATCCAGTCGGTACGGCTCTAGTCCAGCGGTTGTCTCCAAATCGCATTACATGTCCAGCCCATCTGATTTTCGATGCCTTGGCAAACGGGACAGCGTCCCTGATTCTGGAATAGCGGCGGAGGTCAGAACTCCGGATTCCTTCTCTCACTTGAGTGAGACGTGATATTCCAAGCATAGCTCTTTCGATGCCCTCTCTGGGAGACCCGAATAGCATTCTCATCCTGCTTTCGTAGGGCCCAGGTCTCTGAGGCGCATGTTAATGCAGGGAGAACGGTGGAGTCGAAGAGATGTGCCTGGGAGCCGGAGGTTCTTTGTCCTTTTAGCTATTTCTTCGATGCCTTTGAAGGCATTCCATGCCGCTCTCTCTTCCTCCCCTGCGCAGCTCAGGTTTTAGGTCGTTCATCATGTTGACTTCTGACCTAGGTACACATAACTGCTGCATTCAGAGATGTTTGTTCCATTGAGAGTGAATGGGGCCTCTGGAACTAGTTCATTTCTCATGAACATAGTTTTCTTCAGATTCAGCTGTAGACCTACCTTTCCACATTCTCGGTCAAAGTCAGCCAGCATTTGTGCCGCTTGGCTAATGTTTGGTGTTATTAGAACGATGTCGTCAGCGGCGGAGGTGGTGTAGTTGCCGACCATCTATCTTCACTCCCATTCCTTCCCATTCTAATTGTCTCATGATGTTCTCGAGGGTGGCACTGAAGAGTTTTGGTGAGATGGTATCACCCTGTCGAACCCCTCTTTTGACATCAATGATCACTTCTTTGTAGAATGGTGAGATCCTGGTGGTGAATCCGTAATACAGCTCACGAAGGGATCTTGATGTATTGGGTTTGAACACCCTGTTTGACTAGGGCTTCGATGACTGCTTCAGTCTCCACAGAATCAAAGGCTTTCTGTAAATCAATGAACGTGAGACAGAGCGGCATCTTTGTACTCCCTACAGACCTCAATGAGCTTGGTTACTGTGTGGATATGGTCGATTGTGCTGAATCCTTTCCGGAAACCTGCTTGCTCGCATGGTTGACCTTCATCTAGTGTTCTGCTAATCCTGTTCAGGATAACTCGTGTAAACAGCTTGTAGATGACAGACAACAGGCAGATGGGGCGATAGTTGCCGATGTCATGAATGTCTCCCCTTCTTGAACAGTAGAACTGTCCTGCTGGTTTTCCATTGGGAGGGCACCTTGCATTCGGACAGGTAGCGTGTGAAGAGCCGAGCTAGTGTATTGATGAGCACCGACGGCAGATTCTTCAGATGTTCGGGTCTGACTTTGTCTGGGCCTGGTGCTGTTCCCTTCTTTACCGATGAGATGGCATGTCTTATTTCAGAAGGGAGAACGTTGGGAATGACATATCCATCCTGTGGAATTTGGTATGTGGGCAGGTGGATGTGGCTATCAAAGAGATTTGAGTAGAAGTCCTGGATAATCTTCTCCATTGCCTTTCTGGAAGATGTGATAGATCCATCAGGCGGTCGGAGGGCAGTCATCTTGGTCTTATAGTTGGCGAAGGACAGGCGGGCAGTCGCGAATACTTTTTCCCGGCTTCTGCTGCATCTTCCAGTATTTCTGCTCTTCTGTCTTTGAGGTCTGCTTTTATCGCTTCTCTGCACTGTTTAGCAAGCTTGGACGTTAGCATTTGGTCTCCTGAGGCTCGCGCCTTGCCACGTTGGCGGAATGAGCTCTAGAGTTTCTGAAGACAAGTGTCCTTTTGTGTTTTTCTCTCTCTCGGCATTCTTCGCACAATCATGGAGGTGCTGAACCAGTCGGTTGTATTCTTCATCGATGTCATCAATGATGGTATCTTTCCCATGTTGCCGCAATGGTGCTAAAGAGTTCCCAGTTGGTGGTCGCTCTGGGAGTTCTCTTCTTAAACTTTGCAGCCTTTTCTCCCCGTTACGGGAAGTAGAATTTTGCACGAAGGAGACGGTGGTCCGATCCTGTCTGGAATTTGGGGACGACAGCAACATCGGTCAGACAAAACCGTCGATTGAAGATGATGTGGTCAATTTCATTGTGGAACTGTCCGCCAAGAGATTCCCATGTCCAACGTTTCGCTTCAGCCTTCTGAAACTGTGAGTTCCCATGAACAGTCTTGGTGGACATGATGAACTCAGATAGTCTCTCACCCTGTTCGTTCCATTCTAGGCCATGGGTCCCTATGTGGAGTTCTTCAGCCGATCTTCTCGGTCCTATCTTGGCATTAAAATCACCGACTATGATCTTGTAGAAGGTGTGATCTTTTTTATGGAACTCCTCCAATTCCATATAGAATTTCTCAATTTCATCTTCTTTGTATGTGGATGTTGGTGCATAGACAATGAAGATAGAAATTGCTGGCAGTGGGCCACATCTCCTCAAGTGTAATCGTCCTATTCGGTTTTGTTAGGCATTCAAATGAATCAATGTTGACAGCCATGTTCGTGTTGACAAGGACACCAATGCCACCGATACCTCTTTCATCACATGTTCCAAGGAACAATTCTTCTCCGGTGTCAAATACAGCATGATTCGACTGACGCCTCCTCGTCTCAGTCAGACCAATGATGTCGTACTTGATCTTTCTTGCTTGCAGCATCAGATCCTCAATATATGCTTCCGTTGCCAGTGTACGTGCATTGAAAGTACAGACAGTCATTTTAGTCCTTCTTCGTTTTGGCAGCCTAGGACAGCCGTGAAATTTTATCATGCACTGCTTGTTTGCCTTTCTTACTGCTGCCGTATTAAGGGCTCTTTCGGGTCAGGAAAATGAACATTTTTGTTACTGGATTTGGCATATCGAACACGCATCGGACAGCTTGCCAGGCTCTGCCATGCGGGCACTATATTCTCATTGCTTTGTGGGGCCTCTCAGAGGGGTGGGTAGAATATTTGTAGTATTCGAAGGTAAATTGCGCTACGCACTTTTAGCGGCTACGCTGACGGGAAAAAGCTGGTTTTCTGCTCTGCCGGGGTACCTGTGTCTGAGGCTCAAGCATTCCTGGGTTTGAAATACCAAAGAAGTCAAACGTCCTGTAAACATGGACAGACAGTGCCTGAGAACAAAAGAAATGTGCATCATTCCCTCGAACGCTGATAGGATTCAAATTTTATCCCAAAACCTTGCCCTAAAGTTGATGCAGAGGCAAAAACAAAACAAAACAAAAACCCAACCAAACAAAAACAAAAAAAAATTCTTTGGGGGAGAAAGGAAAAGGGCCACTGAGAGAAGCAGCGATGAGCCGTTTGACAGAATCCCATGGGTGTTCAGTACTTACTCCCGTTCTTCACTCAAGGATCACTCCAGGCAGTGCTGGGGAGCTGTGTCGGGTGCTGAAGAGAGAACCAGGGTTGGCAAGAGCCCTACCAGCTGTACTATCACCCTGGACCTGGAGTTTGCTCTTTATGGCAGGTCCTGGAAATTCAGCAACCTCATATTGTCAAGGATGATTCAAAGGAGTGGGACATACTGAATTTAAAGACCAATGAAAACCCAGGAAGACACGAGAAGGGCCATTGCTGGAAGGGGCAGGTTGGTCCAGGGAAGGGGATGCTATCAGGCACTCAGACTTGGGCTCACCAAACAGCAACATTCTAGCAGGGGAGTCTCTTGCCTGGGGAGTCCCTACACTCTTTGTACAGCACCATGAAGTAATGATCCAAGGGTTCGTCTTTGTTTCTGGCTGTTCCTCTCTTTCCGTTCCCACAGCTAGTTGCTGTGCTCTCCCAGAAGGAGCCAAAGGGACTGGGGTGGGAGGAAATAGTCCAGAGGCGTTTTGGTGAGAGAAGTCTGCCCGAGTTTGATAGTTTTCTCCCTCTTCTCTGGGGCATCAGGAGAGTTTAGAAGCAGGCTGCTCTGGTCCCACGTCGTCTCTGCAGATGACTTTTGTGTAAAAATGAAAACTGGACTCAGAGTGTATTGCTTATTAAGCCCGGGAGTGGCGTTTGTGACAAGGACATGTTTATAATATCTGCCTTTGGAGAAAGGCAGAGTCTTTCATTGCTTCTAGGTTATAATGCTTAGAAATACTGAATACAGCTAAATGGTACCTTCCTTAAAACAAGCTGAGTTGTGATCCCAAATACTGAATGATTTAAAAGAAGCAAATTAATCTTAAGCATTGCTATTTCTGAGTTCTATTATCAATTTTGGTTCTTTCTAGTTCTTTCCTGTGGTCTCTGTCAGACAGGAAGTGACAGCGGGCACCACTGTAGAAGGAAAAACCACCGAGAGAAGGCTAAAGTTTTATATATGCTTTATTTGTTAAATTCAATGTGATTATTTCTGAATTCAAACTGAGTTTGCACTCCCCTTTGGCTGCTTAATTAGCTCTGTGACTTGGGAAAAATTACTTAATCACTTTAAGCTCATTTGTTTATAAAAAAGGAAATAGTTTTGGGAATTAGAAGTAATGAAACAATACAGGGAGAAGCTTACTAGTTGCATTGGTCAGGATGGATTCTCCCAAGATGGATCAGTCTCGTCTTCCTTAATTCTCAGGGCTCTATCGAATCGTGAGGATTGAGCAAGATGAGACTCATCCATAAGAATTTTCTCTCAGTTCCATATGGAAGTGTAAAAGAAACCAGCTCTGACCCAGTGAGGGAGCTGTACTCAGAGGCACCAGGCTAGAGAGATGTTGTGCTTCCAATCTCCAGAGTTGAGAGAAAACATTTCTGTGCTTTGCAAGCCACCCAGTCTGTGCTATTCCTGTTACAACAGTCTGTAGGGATTGACAGTTGGTTCTATGTTTTCCACACCCGAAAACTCTTATTCATGATTTTTTCCTATAATAACTTCATTCATTCTTCAGTTTTGTCTATTGAATTTCTAGGATGCCAGGCAGACACTTTCCCAGGAGTGAAGTCAGAGAACAAGGGTGCCAATTGTATCCACAACTCTGTTCTGTTTGTGTTAGGTTCCTGTGGCTGCTATAACAAATGACCACAAACTTGTTGATTTTTTTTTTTTTGGTAACACTTGGCAATGCTCAGGAATTACTCCCTATCTCTGCACTCAGGGTACCAGAGTACCAATGCTCAGGAATCACTCCTGGCAGTGCTCAGGGGATCATATTGGATGCCAGGGATTGAACCTGGGTTGGCCGCATGCAAGGCCAATGCCCTGCCCACTGTACTATCGCCTCCAGCTCCACAGACCTGGTGATTTAATGCAGATTTATTCTCTTAAAGCTCTGGAAGCCAGAAGTTCTAAATAAGTAACATTTAAGTGAAGAGGTTGACTGGTCTAATTTTCTCGGGAGAATGAGTGGAGTCTCCATTTCTTTGCCTTCTATAGTTCCAGAAGACCACCTACCCTAGGGAAGGGGCGTGCTCCCTCAGATCCCCTCTTCCCTTCACAAGGGCTCCTGACTTCTAAGTCTCCCATTTATGAAGTCCAATTTCTCTCTTACATGGACACTTGGGCAAACTTTTCTTTTATGTGGTACGCTGAGCCCATTTGAACATTCCTCTCAAAGTCTGTCTCTTAATCACACCTAATAAGTTAGTTTTGCCACATTGGGGAACATTCATAAATTCTGGGGATTAAGATGTGCACCTCCAGGCTGGAGCCATAATATAGTGGGCAGGGCGATTGCCTAGCAGGCAGTCAACCTAGACCTGGCTCTGTGTTCAGGGATCGTTCTTGTGGGACTGTGGGGGACTGAACCTGGGTTGGCCACGTGACCAGCCAACATCTGGGACTCTCTCTAGTCCTTGCCTGCTTCCTTTAATTCTCTTCTCTTTTTCACTCTTGCTACTAATCTGACAGTTCTTGTATAGTGATTCTATGCCAGAACTGTTTAACATATCACACACATATGCACACACATACTCATTTAATATTCAAAGCTCTAGATGATGGGTGTGTCCCAACTTTTAAGATGAGGAAACTGAGGCACAAAGAGGGAGGGATGATACCTTGCTCAAAGTCTAATTTGACTATGCAAAGCACTGGGCGGGGGAAGACATGGTTACAGAGGTAGGGTGCTTGCCTCATTCCTGAATGCAGACAGTTGTAACTCCTGAGCACCACGAGGTGCAAGCTAAAATCCTCTAAAATATGTATGCATCTATCTATCTCTCTATCTTTCTCTCTGTCTGTCTGTCTGTCTCCCTGTCTCTGTCTCTCTGTCTCTGTCTGTCTCTATCTGTCTCTTTCTCTGTCTGTCTCTGTCTGACTGTCTATCTGTCTGTCCGTCTAACAAACTATGCACATACAAAGAGCGTGCCTGGGTGCCCTCTGCTAGTCCTTATCGATGAATTTCTCACTGCCTATAGAAACCACAAATAACTTATTTTTGATCCTCATGCTATATTTCTATTCTTTTTAAAAGGAAAAAGAAATTTTTTAAAAACAGAGAAAGGAGAGAGGGAGAAAACTCATGGCTAAATCTAGAAGTCTCCTGAGTCTCTCAGACAAGGAACATGCCCATAGGTGACACACAAGGGAGCAGGATGATTTAGTAGTCTAGCATGTAAATTGGGGGCAAGCAGGTGCCACAAGATTTCAGAGAAAGCATCATGAAATCATGATGAGGTTTAAAAGAGAACTTAAGTGTTTATAAAAATTCAGTCTTAAACCTAGAGATTTCTGACGACTCTGGACAATTGTGTGAATATGCGGTCTTAAGTCTCCAGCAGCCCAGAGAGTTTGGAACGGCAGAGTCGGGCAGCGAGGTTGTCATGCCTCCAGTCCCTTGGCAGGCCTCCAGGCAGCTCACAGCGGTGATTGAGTGCAGCCCCACTGAGGTGATAATCCAGTTTCCAGGCAGAGGGGCTGCATCTAGCTTCAGATATGGCACCGGTGAACTGTGGAGTACTTGGCCTTTTTATTTCTCCATTTCCTTGGTAGAGAACTAGCCTTTAGATGGGCTAGAGTGTGCTGCTGTGGTTGGCTTATGGTCTGGGTCATTTAATTAATTAGTTAATTAATTAATGGTTGGTTTGTTTTTTGGGGCCAAATCCAGTGGTGCTCAGGGCTTACTCCTGGCTTTACACTTGGATTATCCAGGACAGGACTTTGAGGACTCTATGGAGTGTTGGACTATAGAGGACTATACAGAGCGTTGGACTATAGAGGACTCTGGAGTGTTGGACTATAGAGGACTAAAGAGGACCTCTAAGTGGACCTCTAAGGTCCAAGAGGAACCTCTAAGTGGAGGTTCAAAATTTATGTGGCCTACCACTTCCTTTTCAGTTAAAAATGAAATAGAGGGAAATAAAGAACTTACTCAACTTTTACATCCACCTTCTTCCCCCCCCCTGACCCCGGAAATCTACTGCTTAATTGAACCAACTGAAAGCCTCCCCCACAACTGTACCCAAGATTACTACTGCAATCCTGGATCACTCCAGCACTGATCTCCACTTCTCCATTCATCCCAGGGCAGAATCAAAGACTATTGCTCTGAGGGAAGGAGTTTTTGGGGTGAAGGACTTTGGCCTGTGAAGGGAGAAGATTTGAACACAAGCAACTGTGACTCCTGCCTCCACCTCCTTTCCAGTTTCTGAACTGACACCGTATTTCAGAGCAAAGACAAAATCTTCCTTAGCCAGTGTTGAGGGCCTCAGAGAGGCAGAGTGATTTCCACCAAGGGTCAGGCAAAAACCTGGATAGATGCATTTTATTTTATTTTATTTTTAAAATTTTTATTATATCAGCTTGAGACAGACAATTACAAAGCTGTTCATGATTGGGTTTGTCACACAGTGTTCCAGCACCCATCCTTCCACCAGTGCATATTTCCCAACGCCAATGTCCTCAGTTTCCCTCCCGTAGAACCCCCACCCCCCACCTGCCTGCCTCTATGGGCAGACACTTCTCTCTCTCTCTCTCTCTCTCTCTCTCTCTCTCTCTCTCTCTCTTGCTCACTTGCTCGCTCCTGCTCTGGCTCTCATCTTTCGCACATTGTGTTTGCAATATATTCACTGAGGAGTTTTTATGTATATATCTTTTCCTACTTTCAATACTCAGTTCTAGTCTAGTGTTACCATTTCCAACTATTATTCACAAACTGGTCCCTTCTCTATGTTACTTAACCTCTGTCCCCCCCACACACTTGTGGTAGATTTTAACCATTGACTAGTCCTCTTAACCCATGTTTTTCCTGGTCTTGGATATTAGTTTCATTTTATATATATATATATTAGTTTATATATATAAACTAACATATATTAGTTTATATAATATATATATTAGTATATATATTATATATAATATATATTATTTTATATATAGTTTATATATATTAGTTATATATATATATATATATGCATTTCAAAGGAAGCTTATAGTTCTGATTTTAAGCCCTGAACAGTCCCTGATTTACTGTCCCATGTACTAGAACTTGGAGTACTTTCACTCATCATCAGGAGGAAGGAAATTAAGGGTGCCCGGGTTACAAATCATGCCTCTCCGCCCCAACCCCAGTCACTAGGCCAGACTGCTGAAGAAGCAACTAAGATCAAACCTTGGACCAGACAGAGAACTGTAGGAACTAGCTCCCAGGAGATGGGCTTTGATTTACTGACTTACTTTTGTTGTGGTTTAGATTAGTGGTTTTCAATGGCAGAGTACGCAGACAGCTGCTGTTAAAAGGTTGAACAACACTGTATCATAGCTACAATAGTGTTAATGTCTATGGTTTTGATGTACTTTAGTTTCCTGTAACTTTACCACTATCAAAGTGTCCAAGACCCTCCACCACTGTCCTTATGTCACTGCCATTATGTCTTCATTTCCAAACTTCCTACATGCTTGGTGATTTCCGCTTTCTTGACTTATTGACTATGTTTTTGAAAAAAATCATCTCTATTGGCCAATGTACTGCACCTCATTGAGCCATCTCTTAATTAAGGAAAACTTTGACTAATTCTCTGGAGTGGAGTCTTGGGCCCAAGACTGATGGCAGTTTTATTTGATTCCTTTCTGGGGGCAGAACTGAGCTGCCAGGGAACATTGGGTATTGCCCTCCCATCTCCTCCCGGGGCCCTCCCGCTCTGTTGGTGTGTGCTTCCACCGGTAACTTCAGAGAGGACCCAGAGAGTGAGTTCCAGGCCAGTCCTGTGGATTGTGACACTTCAGCAGGCCCTTTTCTAGTTCAGTGTAGTGGGCTTGGCACTGTCAGAGCAATTCTTACAGCTACAGAGCCATGCTGGAGGTAGGGAAGGGGAGCTTTCACGGGGCTCTTAGGTGTCCCTGAAACATAGTCTCATAACTTCTCCCTACTGACATGCTCGCTTGTTCCAGGAGCATCCTCAAACCCACTTTATCTGTGTGTGCCTCCATTTCCAGTAAAGTCATTGTTAAACACCCATTGTTGGGCTGTTTAAATAAAACACTGCTGTATATTCAAGCATGGCCTTTACAGCATTATATTAAAACAATAAATCAAGTATCACAGACTCAGCGTTTGAGCCAGCTTTATTGCATTATTCCATTCTCCCCGTTATCCAGCTTTAAAATCCCTCCCCTTGCATTTATGATTTTGAAACATTACATCAGTTTGGTCCCCATGGCACTTTAATCTAATCCGACACTTTAAGGGGGTAGGTAAGTGTTTAGGACACTGGGCCAGCCTCTGATCATTTTATGAAACTGTTGTTTTATGGAAGCACATTACCTTTATTACCAGATTCTATAGTGTGTTGGGGGCACAAATGTGGTTACAATTACAAATAGTGTTTCCTTAAGAGCTGCAGTAGAAAGCCCAGGCCTAGGAAGATGAGATACAGCTTCCTTGAAGGATGCGAGCAGATTGGTCCAAGATGTCAGAAGCAAATATGTCACTGAAGCAGTCTTGGGCCTCCCTAGGGAGAGGAGTTTTATAGGAACTCTTGGTGCAGGTGGTTCCAATGGAAAACCTTGATTCCATGCTTGCCCTGAAGTTATGTTGCTCATTTGTTGCACAATAGTCACCTCTATCATAGAGAGTTTATGCACTAGCTCATGAACTTTGGTTAATTCACCTGCAAAACACTGCATGCTATTAAAGCCTTTTGAACAAGATTCCTTCTTATGAGATGGAAGGTCAGACCCCTAAAAGGGTATCTACAACTCTCCTTTCTGCAACTCTATTCTCTATCTCAAGAGGATGGCATGGAGCTTTGGCTCATCAATCTCCCGCCTCTGCCAGTCACCAGGTGTGCAGTTCCTTAAGAGACATTTCTCGTGTTTTACTTGTATCAAGAGAATACTGCATAGATCAAAGTCTTTTCAGACCCTAACCCAAACAATATCAGTGGGATGTGAATTTAAAATTCAAGTGGCCTCTCTTCCACATACCATGAGCCTCTGGAAAGCCAATAAATGTCAAAGAAATGTCAAATTACGCATGCATTTATTGGGTTCACAGTGCATTTTTGAGGAGGTCTTATGGTATCTGGCCATGGCATTCTTTGAAGGCATCACACAGAGTAGGTTCTGTAAATAGATCAAACAAATCTCAGCGTCCATCTTTGCAGAATTAATAGTCCATCCTTAGAGAATGTGCAAAGTGTCCCAGGGGTTTTCTTTGCCAGATGATTCTTTGGACTCTGATGTCAAAAGTAGTTGGACAGATTTGTCCCAAGAGCCAGCAGGGGCTTGGGTTTTGAGGGTCTTTGATGTTTCTTTTGGTGGAATCTTTTTAGTATTATCTGAATCTAAGCTGCTGGGGCTTTATTGCAATCAGGGTGGGGAGCAGCTAAGCTGGGTGTGGACAGCATGGAATAATAGGAGGAAAAGGACACTGGAGCCCGCTCAGCAAGGGCTTCGAGACCATGCTGGACCTCTGCCTAGGTGAACATGTGTGTCTTTATCTCTGCTTTTGCCCAGAAATATTGTTGGGAGTACCCAGATCTTTCTCAAGCAGCATAACTTTTAGTTTTGTTTTTTTTTTAAAGTACAGCTGAAGGTGATGACCAGGAATATTATTCAAAGGGCTCAAGTGCATATTCTTTGCATGAGGGTAGTCCGGTATTGCTGGGAGTGACCCCCTCCCATGCACACCCATAAAAATGGAATTGAGTGTGTCCAAAATTCTTATTAAAATGTCACATCAATATGGGAACATAACTCTTCTCCTTTTTGATATCTCTTCCTACAGCTGATCTCTCAAAGTATCTAAATTCTAGTCTTCTTTTTTTTTCCTTTTCTAGAGAAGCCATCATTTACAGAATGACTTCTTAGGCACAGTTCTTCGACATCAATATTCATGCAATCTCTGGTTCTGTCTGCACAGCAGCTGGAATTCCCCCATAGCCCCCCATTTCTTAGAGCAATAAAGGTTAGACTCCATTTTGTCTAGGTGACTCAGCCTGCTTAGTGTAGAAACAAGCTTTTGATCATAGGTTTTTCTGGCTTTCCAGTTCAACTACTGCTCAATTTAAGGGGGATTCAAAGGAAATACCTGCTGCTAAATTCTGGGGGCATTTCAGAGTAAATATACACATCTGGACAATATGTTCAAAACTGTTCAGCTCTGAGCTCCATCCAGCTGTAGGTGCTTTGCCGAGAACTGCCAATCATATTCTGCTTCTGTAGAAATTTCTCTGAGGGAAGGGACTCATAGCATCCTTGCCACTACACGTCATGGGAAGGATGCCAGACAATCATCAATTAATACCTTTCAAGGCAAAAAAGAGATAAAGCACGGGCTAAGTGGAAGTTGAGAAGAGTGTGACTGATTATATGGAAGTATTCTAGGTTCTTTGGATTTTTTTTTTTTTTTTCTTTTTTCATAAAATCTCAAATAGACAATGATTGGCTATTCAGGAAAATATTAGGTGTTGGTGATGCAGAGAATTAAAGATAGACAAATGCTGATGTCAAAATGCACTCAAAGGTTTTAAAGAATTCCCGTTTGGCTGCCTCTCTGGTAAGACAGCAAAGAGGGACTTCACAGTACAGGCAAATAAAACCATGTTTATGGCTGAAATTTGGTATCCGAAAGAACACAACGGTGGAAGGCAGCTCTCTCAATCTAGGCTTATTGTTAGAATAATTCTTCTCTCCTCATCTGACAAACCACCCTAATTTGTATTGTCTCTCTTGAGCCCAGCAGGGGAATCAGCTGGCTGTTTGTTCCTTGGCATGGTTTTCGCTGAGCCCAGGCTGAGGTCCGACAGGGATTTACTCAGCTCCAATGTAAGACATTTGCTTATCTGTCCCTCTGAAACATTTCTCCCCTCAAAAGTCTATTGACCACACTAAAAGGTACATTCCTCACTGCAAAAGACAAGGGACATTTTCTGGCCTCGTCTGTGGATTGCTCTAATGGAAAGTAGTGTATCTTTAAAAAGAAAAAATGTCCAGATGCCCAGTGAAATTGTTCGAGGAAGATTCTTTTCCCCTCCTTAGAAGACCTTAACAGTAAGGATCTTACTACTGTTGAATATTCTATGACACATCCTTTAAACTTCAGTTCATTAATAATAAAAACTAGGCTATATGACAGAAGTCTGACTTCCCTGAGGACACTTTTTTTCCAAGTCCATTTGGTACATATTTCCATATCAATCTCCATGCTGTTTACTGATCATTAAAGCAGATCCAGGAGGAAAGTAATTTGCTAATTCATAGTCATTCAGTATTGGTTAAATATATATACTTGTCTTTAATTTGGTACTTGCATATCTTTGGCTATCCAATAATTTAGAATTCTTTCTCTAATCTTATGCAGACTCAATTTAATTAGTAATTTTTTTCTGTGTTTCAGTGTTGACAGATGTTTTCCCCATATGTCTAAATTTCATATTCAAGAATTTTTATTTCTAGAAATAAAAACAAGTAACAACTATGGAAGGAGTGAATATGTGGGGTGAGTTGGAGTTGCTCTGAGGATCATTCCTTAACCTTGGTTACCATTGCAGGTGTGACTTTGTGACTCAACTTGACTGGGTCATGGTGCCAAGGTATCTGATGACATATTTTTCTTGATGTTTTCCTTGAAGGAATAAACAGATTATGTTCCATGTTATAGGCAGACTTACTCAGTTGAGATGAGCATTTTTTTTTTTTTTTTAAATTTTTTTATTATACCACCGTGAAACACAATTACAAAGGTGTTCTTAATTGGTTCTTGGTAATACAGTATTCCAGCACCCATCCCTCCACCAGTGCCCCATTTCCACCACCAATGTACCCCCTCCCTCCCATCCCCCACCCGCCTTAATAGCGGTACCCCAGGTTCCTCTCTTTTTCTCTCTCTATCCCTCTCTGTCTCTGCATCAAGATGAGCATTTTTCTTTATGAAAGTGATGCAGAGAGAAATGTCCACAACTTGGAAAATATAGGAAAAGAGAAATAGAGTGGAAAACACTTTGAAAATCTACTTGCAATCAGCGTTTTGGGAAGGTTTCTCCATGTCTTTTCTGTGTTTGCCTTTAACATAGTTCTATTATGTTGTTGGAAAGCAAGACAAAGACTGGTCGCCATAGAGGAGTAGGGGCTTTTATTGGCAAATGACCTTTGGATTGAACGGTAACCCTTTAACTCTTTTGTTGATCACTAAATTTTCAATTTGAACATTCTCTTGCACATATGCCCACTTATACATTACATATTCATTGCACATATTATGTATTAATACACATTTGTATAGTATCTAGTTGGGTTCTGTTAAAGGCTGAGTCTAGTGAGTTAGGTGACTTTTAGTTCTGATGCAGATTGGCATTTAAATAAAGTATTTGTCTCCAATTTCAGTTAGAGGCTTATAGAGTATTTGCACGGTGGTAACGGTTGGTAAACATATGCAAGAATTTTATAGAACACCTGGATAAGGGAGGACAAAACAGTCTAATGGAAAAAAGAAAAAAGAGAAAGTAAACTTATGTTTTGGCAGGATTCCATTCATAGAAATGGTTTTCGGCAGTTTCTAAATGTCAGACTTAAACTAGCACATGTGAGAAGTGAAAGCAGATAGGTTGTTGAATTTTAATAGGAGAAAATGTTAATTTTTTATGTGTTTAAGAGAACTTTGAAGTATTTAAACAAGCATGATTGGCCCCTACTTTATCCTTCAGATAATAAGAATAGTGTTGGTTTCTCTAAAATCAGTTGATACATTTCAGAACATTTATTTTGTGGTATAATACTTTATGAAAGTAATGCAGAGAGAAATGCACACAACTTGGAAAATATAGAAAATAGAAGTAGGGTGGAAAACAATTGGAAAAACTGCTTGTCATCAACATTTTTAGAAGGTTTCTGCGTGCCTTTTCTGGGCTTGCATTCTATATCGTTCTATTACACTGTCGAGAACAAAATAATTTGTAGTTTTTCTGTTTATGTGAAATGAATATTTATTGAAAAATCAGTGGAAGTGTGTCCAAATTGCCCAGGAATTACCTTCTTTTGAAATCAGAACAAAATACTGTTAATAAATTGGAAAGAAGAAGTGGAGTGATAGTATAGTGAGTAGGACGCCTGCCTTGCATGAGGCTGACCCAGGTTCCATCCCTGGCACCCCATATAGTTGAGCATGGAACCAGGAGCCAGCCCTGAGTACTGAAAGGAGTGGCCCCAAACAAACAAAGTAAACAAATACAATTTAGAAAGAAAACTTGTGATTCCAGCCTGACTTAGTTACTTTTGCCATGCTAGCATCTTTGTGAGTCTCTCTGGACTCTAAAAGCATAGTGGTATTTCAACGGCAAAGAGATTAGAGTAGTGGACAAGTGTCCCAGGCCTGGATTACATCTGTGTCTGGCTGCTCCCTGGGAGACTGTGAGTGAGCTTGAGTGATCCTCCTCATCAGGAGAGACAAGATTCTAAACTTCTCCGGAAGCTATTATAAGAATTATGTGGAAACCGAACACACCTAGAACACAGTAAACTTGTGAACTATAATAGCTATTATTAGATGAGCTGAGGCTGCTTTAATCATGTGGGTAACCTAATTTTCAGAGAATGCAGTCGCCCCTAGTAACTAGATGCAATGCACGAAGCACATTCTATACCTATCTTCTTAGAAACCGTGTGCATGACAATAGTTGGTGCTGTTCTCATTTTTCAGATGAAGAAGCCGGATGTAGCTGTTGACATGGGAAAAGCAAACCACAGTATACAGCCCTCTTTGTAGCCTTTAAAACTAGCAAAGCTTGGTCAGGGGGTCTCCTGTCTAACCTATCACGAGTGTTTTGTGGCAGCAGCAGCATTGGAAGATAGGTTGGAGGAGGAAAAGGGGATCTTAAAGAAATTCAAGGGGACCGGACGTTCATATGGATATGAATGGGAATTGTTTAGGAATTTTGGAGGCTTCACTCATACTTTCTGCTCACCACATCATGTCAGTTGCAACTTCTTATCGAGTTCATTTGTGTGTGTGTGTGTGTGTGTGTGTGTGAAAAATAACAACAAAGTGCAAAACTTCTATTCTCCATGAGCAATTGTAGATGAACAGGACTCCCATTTTCCTTCTTCAATTTTCTCTAGGAAATAATTCATTGCATCGGAGAATGCTGCCGAAAATGTGGGTCTGTTCTTAGGCAAGATTATGTCACCAGCAAACAGCTTTTGAAAGAAACATCCAGGGTAATTTATCAAGGAAACTGCTTTTGACTCATTTTTCCCCCTCTGGGGTTTATGGAACTTCAGCAGGTGGCATTTTGGTGTCTAGCATGAGAAACTTGTGAAATTGTAATAGCTCACAAGGAATAGGCCAGTAAAATTTACTTCTTTCCAATCCAAAGCGAAAGGGGAAAGAAACTCACATGCATGGAGCCTTTTTGAATGTGCTGGGTCCTGGAGACTTGGGAATAACACGGACCTCATTTACATCAAATTTCACACACATCTAATTTAATTGCCAGCACTCACCCACTCAAGTAATATTTACTATTGTCTGTGCTAAGGTACAGAAGCTGGTAACATGTTGGGGTCACAGAGGGAGCCCTACGAGGGAGGAAAGAACCAAGATACGTAGGTCTCAAAGTGCCTTTTAGGTAGGTTTTAAAGGACCAGATTCTTTCCTGTCTGTGTGATTCCTTTAACATCTCTGCTGAATTCACCTCTCTGAGAGCCTCCAAGAAATCACCCTAAATGCTCTATTTCCTCTCTCCCTGAGCTTTATGGACAGTCTTCTTCATCTGCCCCATTTTAAAAGCATGGCTGCGTACCTTCTTGTCCCAGACATTTTCCTCTTTAGCTCTCTACTTCCACTCCTCTCTCTTCTCCTGACTACGCGTTCTGAGCTGAAGATACACTAATAATAATTAAAGTGGCACAAATAACTCAAGCAATGAGACAAAGTAAAAGTCATTCCTGTGAAGTCTTTAAGCTACTCTTGTCTAATCGCCAGCTTCTGGAGAAAGCTTGGCATCGCCTCTCCTTCCCCTAAGGTTGATGGTGGTTCACTGCTGCCAAGCTTCCCTCTGTTAAGTAACTGATCAGAAATCAAGTAGGTTTGCCTCCCTGAAAGTCAGCTGTTTTTCTCGGGCTGTGCTCTGCTTCCTTAGGGCAGAAAGCCATAAGGAATGGGATGCTTGGGACGCTGACATGTTTGAGTGTGTACCACTGGAACTGTGTCTATGCAGAGTGACATTTGAATTTTCATTTCACTTTTACATGCAATGAAATATTCTTCTGCTGACTTGTTCAAGACAAATTTCAGCTGCTGGAAGGCATCACTCCTAGGCTACCTAAGGAAAGTGGCAGGCTGGGTTTGGCTGGTTGGATCTTAGCAGTTCTAGTTTTGCCAAAGAATGTTCTGAGTAACATCCCAGCTCAGGTGCTGGAACAGCTCTTCTAGTACTTCTGGATGTTATGAAGAGACCCAGGCCACTAGCTGACCCCTTTGAGTTTCTAATTCTATACTGTTCCTTATTTTTTTGAGTCAGCTCAACAATTCCCTACCTCAGGCTTTTCTACATACCTTGTCCTTGTAGTAGCTTTTCTTTAGGATGCCCTTCCTTCCGGATTTAGGGCTAGTGGATAGTTTGCATTGCCAGACCTCAGCTTAAAGTGGTTGCTTGCTACAAACTCACGTGCTGTCTTACTACTTTGCGGTATTTCCATCAAAGCATGGATCAAACCTAAAACTATCTACTCAATTATCACCATCTTTTGCGCTTGTCTAAACTTAATGATAGCACCAAAAGCTTTTAGTTTTTTAAAAAATATTATTTCTTTGGCTTTGAGCCATACCTGGCAGTGCTTACTTACTCTTGGTTCTGTACTTCAGGGAATGAATCCAAGTCTCCTGCAAGCAGAAGGATGCACTCTGTCCTGTTGAGCTGTCTCTACCCCTCCCTGTATCTTTGATAGGAGTAAAAAATTTTAAAGCTTTATTTGCTACGATATTCCTAGGGCCTATAGCAGTGTTCAGCATATAGTAGTTGCTCAATTGAATGTTGTTAACAAACAAACTCATTTATAAGAATGCAGCTGATTTTTTTTACTTTCAAGGGATCATTAAATAATAAAATGATCCCAGTCTATTCTTGTGAAAAAATGTGTTCTATCTCACAAAGAAAAAAGAGTACAAAAAATGGGAGGACAAAACACAAGCACAAGTTAACTATGACAGGTAAAAATACCTTATCTTGAAGAAGGGACCTCTGCTAACATTCCAGTCATCTGAAACTCACTATAAACTCTTGTTCCTATTTTCCTTGCCAAAAATATTTTATTCTTGGTTTTGGGGCCACAGCTGGCAGCACTTGGGATTCATATGAGTTGCTGGGATTCACACCCAGGTCAGTTAAGCGCCCTACCTGCTATACTACATCTGCTGTTCTTATAGACAAATCTTATAAAACATATACATGGTGAAGTAACTTAATAATTGTTTAAAAATCAAAACCAAAGACTATATCAATAATGCAATTTAATTCAGTGCAGTATGTATATTGCTGCATTTTCTATTTGAAGTGCAGTCCTTAGCCCAGCACATTAGCATCTCCTACCTTGTTAGAATTGAAAGGCATCCCTGTAGACCCATGTCTGTCTATCTTCTATCTATCTATCTATCTATCTATCTATCTATCTATCTATCTATCTATCTATCTATCTATCTATCTATCTATCTATCTATCTATCTATCTATCTATCTATCTATCTATCTATCTATCTATCTATCTATCTATCTATCTATCTATCTATCTATCTATCTACTATCTATCTATCTATCATCTATCATCTATCTATCTATCTATCTATCTATCTATCTATCTATCTATCTATCTATCTATCTATCTATCTCATCTATCTATCTATCTATCTATCTATCTATCTATCTATCTATCTATCTATCTATCTATCTATCTATCTATCTATCTATCTATCTATCTATCTAATATACTTGTCACTTGTCTTCCCGTTGTTTATCGATTTGCTCCAGCGGGCGCCAGTAACATCTTCATACGTCCTGTCACATGCTAGTGTAGCCCAAGGGCATCTGCTCTCTCCAGGAACATGAAGAGCCTCAAACAATTCCTTCAGGTCATGGGAATGTGGTCTATAATTGTTACTGGTTTTTGGCATATCAAATACGACATGGGTAGCTTGCCAGGCTCTGCCATGTGGGTGGGTACTCTTGTAGTAGCCTCTCATCTTGTGCATTTATTGATGAACTGTGCAGCTGAAAAGCAGCTGAGCGAGACAGGGAAATATTAGCTTTTCTGCTGGGTGGAGCTCTGGTGAGCTGTGGAGTCCAGATGTTGAAAATGGCGGCCCTCATGGTGTTGGGCCTCTGGCTTCTTGTGAGGATCTGCTGGGATGGCAGGCCAGGGCTAGAACCTGCCTTCCCTCCTGGGTGCTTCATGATCAGCTGGGCACAGGGAGAGCCAGAGGCAGCTCTGCCCCATGTATCTGAGTCTCTGGATCAGGCAGAAGTTTTATATGCACATATATATTTATGAAATTTCATATATGTATATATGTAAATGCATAGAGAAGTGTGGAACATATGATACATATAAGTATATTCCACTCATGGAACATATATATATATGTATGTATGGAATATATATTACACTCATGGGACATACATATGTTCACACATATATATGTTTACACATATATGTTCATATATATGTATATATATACATATATGTTCCACTCATATGTTGGACATTTGGGTTGCTTTCATATCCTACCTATTGTACTAAGAGCTGCAATAACCCTTGATGTGCACATATCTTTTCAGATTAGTATTTTTATATTTGGGTATAGGATGTCCAGAAGTGAGTTAGTTGCATCAAATGGGAACTCCGTAATAGCCATTCTTGAGAAATATCCATTATTGCTTACATAGAGACTGAATCAGACAACAATTAGACTGGAGAACACTTGTTACAGATTGTTTTGATCCTATTCTCACTGGTGTGTAGTGTTGTCATTTTGATTTGTGTTTGATTTGATACCTTGTTGTCATTTTGATTTGGGTTTCCCTAAATCTAGGCAATGGTAAACATTTTTCCATATATTTATTGGACACCTATATGCCTCTCTTTGTGGAAGTGTTCCCATTGTTTGGTGGAGTTACTGACTTTCTTGTTACTGAGAGTTTAGAGTGCTCTCCAAATTTTGTAAGGGTATCTTTTTATTTTTAGTTTGAGATTTTTTTTTTACCATGCAAAAAAATTTTAATCTCATACAGGCCCTCTTGCTTATTTTTGTTTTTGTTATCTTTGCCAGTAGAATCAGGTCATAGAAGAAAGTCTTGAGGTTCAAATCTTGAAAAGCTCTGTTGATGTTTTTTCTCAGTGTATTTTATGGTTTGTAGTCTAATCTTGATCTTTTAATTGACTTTGACTTAATTGTTGTGTATGGATCCAGGTTCATTTTTTCTTAATAAGTGATCATATAATTTTCCCCACTTGCAGAGCCTGGCAAGCTACCCGTGTCATATTCAATATGCCAAGAACAGTAATGATGATGGACCTCATTCCCATGACCTGAATGAATGGTTTGAGGCTCTTTGTGTTCCTGTGGTGAGCAGATGCCCTAGGGCTACACTAGCATGGAACAGGGACAAATAGAGACATTACTGGTGCCTACTCGAGCAAATCGATGAACAACAGGAAGACAAAAGATACAAGTGATAGTTTCCCCCCCACACTATTTGTTGAAGAGGATTTTTCTTGTTCCAGTTCATGCAAACAGCTCCTTTGTCATTGATTAATTGTCCATGTATGGAAGAGTTTATCACTGGGATATCCAATCTAATATATTGGTCTGACAGCCTGCCCTTATCTAGTATCATATACCCTAGTAAAGTTTCCTGATTTGAATCAATTTTCAGGCCCAGAGCTGTGCCCATGCTAACCATGTGTCACTATTCTCCACCTTTCCCATAAAGGTCGGGTCACCTTGCATGGCTTTCCCCTGGGACTTGGTAATGGAATGAGAAGACACTTTGAGGATAATAAGCTATAGAGTTTGAATTCATATCGCCACCAAGAGACCAACAGCATCATCCAGAAGGGCTTTAGTGGATAACTTAAACCTAGATAAAGATGACTTACAGTGGAATTTAGGACTTAAATGACCCCCTCCATCTCTCATTTATTCCATAGACCTGCTCTGTGCTACTCTAACCAATGGCCAAGCACAAAATGGGAGCAAAGAATCAGACCCATATCTGCAAGGGACAGAACTCTTTTGATGAGTAGCATTTGTACAATGACTCTGAAAGTTTGATGGAGTCTCCTTTAGACTGTGGATCAAATAAATTTCTCCTGGACTTTCCTATTGCCCTTTCTCCTCCAAACAGGTCAGACCCACATTTGTGATCTGATGGTCACTTCACTGCAGTTTACTCTCTGCAGTTTCCCAATAAACGCCTTACTCCTATTTGGGCACCTATTTCTATGGAATGTCTGAATCCTATCTTGGTTCCTACTTTATTGTGGGGGCATCCCAGAAGTGCTGGGAAGTGGGAACTCAACACTCCTAATGGAGCCTGGCAGTGAAGGCCTGGGTATAGTGTAGGCCGCCACCAGGGTAACATCAGATGGGCTTGGAAGTCATGTAGTAAGTGGTGGAGATCAAATTTGGGGTCCAGAGAAGCAAGGCCTGCATGCAAGTCCTTTTGAGCTCTTTGGTTTCTAGACACATGCATTTCTAGAGAATCTAAAGTAATGTAATAGGATCTGAGGACAGAACCTTGTTTATGTGCATAGCTGTTTATATGGAGGTTTGCTTTAATCACAAGGAGGTCAAATCAATTCTTCCTTCTACTAATAAAAGGAACAGAACAAAATGTGTTAGTCTTTGGGAGGGCTATGGTCACAGAGGGAGGTGATAAAAATACTCCATTTCAATTATTCGACAACAAGATTCTCAAAGAATTGAGTTGATCTTCAACTGTGTGGTTTTTTACCAAAGTGAGCCTCTTAGTATCTAGGAATAGCAGCTTCTCACTGCAGCATTTCTTTCTGTAAAGGTGCAACAAATCAAACACCTTTCCCAGGGACTCAGCATTGATCTGTTTCCTTCTGAAGCAATTTATGAAACTTCTCTCTCCTCCTGACAATGTAACTCCAAGTGCAGAGTTCATAAACTAGTTTATAAAGAGACCACTCCATTCCTTGCCCAAAGTGATGCCTCCAACTTCAGAACACAGAGCTTTATTACCTGGACGCACTTACTAACCTGACTTTGCTACCAACTATCCAACTATTCTGTTTTGTGACAGCTTTAATACTGTCATTATATATATAGAGAGAGAGACAGTTTTCATTATATACAATATATATATATATATATTTAAAAATGTTAAAAAAGAAATCATGAAGAAAATGATAAAGGGAGTTAGAAGGTTAAGAGCCAGAGGGCCATTGGAATTGGAATGTTATTATGTTATTCTGGAATATTTTGGGAAGATATAAGTTTCTGCTAACCATATGCCCTATAATGAATTTTTATACTGTACATGCCTTAGTTTTTTTCATCTAAAAGGGTAATGATAGTGTTGCATTAGTTGGGGGAAAGAATTTATGTTCCAGCTTCATTTATGAAAGAAATGTCAAAATGACTAAGTTTGGGGAGCAGGGCGTAAGCAGGAGAAACTAGGAGATTGGAGTGATCATGACGGTTCACAAGGCTGGGGTTTGACCCAGCAGGGAGCTAATAGCAGGTGTGAAATAAATGAGAGCTGATATTTCAACTCTGAATGACTACTTAAGTAATAACATTAGAATTATCAACTGTCTCCTAAAGGGCAGGCATTGGAGATCCACTGTGCCAACCTGAATCCTTTCCCCCAGTAAAGCGTTTCCTACATGAAATGGATGAATAGCTAGTGGGAGTTAGAAATGAAATCAGCCTAGGAACATGGGAAGAGTTGGAAATTACCACTGCAAGAACATATCATAAGCATTTTCTCCCCAGATTTTTAACTAAAATATGAAGGTAAGGAGGATCTGGGTACTTCGACAGGAGACTATTGGTGTGCTCCACTGTACCCTCACTTATTTATTGAACATCATCTAAATACCAGCCTCTTGGCTTGATGAACAGATTTGGACATGGAAAAGGCTATTCATGACTTCAGGTACTGTTAGCCCTGTTATGGAGGTTGTTATGGAAGTTGGTGCCCATGCCACCTCCCCTACTCTCCATTCCCCCACCCTCATGGGTGGCTATGTGAAACAGAGAGGAGGAGAGATGGTCACTTTCTCCTGATCCATCTCTGAAAACCGAGGGCCAGCTGGAGGTCTGGGTCTGACAAAGTCTGTGATGAGCATCATCTTGCATGGGCCATCGGTCCCACTAGCCCCACTAGGTAGTCAACAAGCCACACCTGATGTCCACTTCTCCTTGTTGGCACAGGAGTTAATCCCTACCACCCAATTTTTCAGGAGCCGAGGACTAAGGCTGGAGCGAGGAATTACTCTTTGCAGAAAAGGAAAGCTAGAACTAGGCCTTACGTATGCCTTATGGATCCTTGTCTTTCTCACAGAAAAGGATTTCAGGAGGAGACCACCAGTGAAGCAAAAAAAATATATTTGAAAGGTTCTTGAGGAAAGGGAAGGAGGGAGACAAAGGGAGAGATGTAACATGCTCAAGAGAGAATGTGGGCTTCTCCAAAGGCAGAGAGAGCCCCTATATATCTAAGAGAGGGGAGATGCGGGTGGCACATGTTCTCAGGCACCACGTGAGCTTGGCCACATGGGCACAAGAAGCACAGGCTTGGGCAGCATCTGAGCATGCTTCTTTTGTCCAAGGTGGCTTTTCTAGGGATTTACCCAAGTTGTCCCATGTGGGACTTTCTAGCCAGGTAAGAGCCTGTTGCTGGATGGTTTTCAAGGGGGTAGTTTTGTATCAAAGGGAGTGGTTAATGGTATTCTTTAAAATTTTCTTTCCTTGGCCTTTGACCTGCTGGAGCTTCTCTCAGAGGTGAAGTCTATCCTTCTCTGGGTCTGTTGGCCCTAGGTGAAATCTTATTGGCCTTACTTAGTTCCTGTGTCCCCAAGGTGAACTTTTTGCAGACTTGGGTTATTGGTTTTATTACTTTCCAAGGAATTTCATTGCCATGGGGACCCTTTACTATCTACCTGCCTACATCACTATGGAAACGTGGAGATCTTTAGAACCTGACTGTGCCAGCAGTAAGGAAGTGTGGGCACAGAAGACTCCCAACAGGGAGTGGCCTTGAGTTTAATCTGTGAATTAACAAGGTGAAAACAAGTTTCTCAAATGGGAGCATCACCTCAATTCTCAAGGTGGCAAAAGGTGGTTGTTGAGGAACTTCGGAGCATTATTTCTAAGGTATCTACAAAGGAGATGATGATACAGAAGCTGCAGTGTAGGCATACATATTACTCCTTTCATCTGCTAAATCTTAACTTGGGGATATGCCATGTGAGTCTCAGTTTTTACCGCACATGTCCAAAGCACATTGGCAGTGGAGCCAGAATCAGTGTGCTGAACTTTAGACACATTTGTGTCCAGAGAAACTCTTCCAGAATAAATACAAAGCACGGTTCATCAATAAATGCTCGATTTAGAAATGACTACTTGGGCGGAGCGATAGCCCAGCGGGTAGGGTGTTTGCCTTGTACGAAGCCGGCCTGTACCGGACTGGGTTCGATTCCCGCATCCCCATATGGTCCCCCTGAGCACTTCCAGAGTAATTCCTGAGTTCCGAGCCAGGAGTAACCCCTGAGCGCCGGGGTGACCCCAAAAAAGCAAAAAAAAAAAAAAAAAAGAAATGACTACTGAGTATGCTACCGCACGGCAGAGCCTGGCAAGCTACCCGTAGTATTTGATATGCCAGATACCAGAACAATATAGACCTCATTCTGGAATGGATTGAGGCTCTTTATGTTCCTGGAGCAAGCAGATGCCCTTGGGCTCTACTAGCATGAGACAGGACATATGGAGATGTTACTGGGGCCTTGAGCAAATCGATGATGAACGGGAAGACAGTGATACAGTGAAGCTATAATAGAGAAGACATAAAAGAAAAGGAAGCCTTCTGCTCTCACAAGAGACTGACTGATTCTTCACCAACCTTGAACAGTTCTTGAAATTGACTTTAAGTCAGATGCCATATAATGAAAGCAATCTGACTCTAAGCTAATTGATACAAATAAGTGCTGAATATCAGCGGTATTTTTCTGTTCATAAAAAGGTCAATAAACTATGTTTTAGTTTGGCTAATCATCACTACAAAACCACCTGAACCCAGCACCTTGGGGTTATCACAAAGTAGAAAGAACACAGAGACTGTCCAGGCAGCAATCTAGCCTGGACAACTGTCCTATCCCCACAAAAGCCACCTTGGGTTTGTTTTAGTTTTCTGTCCTTATGTTTTGGGGTCACACCCACAAGTGTGCTCAAGGCTTATTCCTGACTCTGCACTCAGGGATTGTTCCCGGCAGGGCTGGGGTGATGGGGGTGGGGGGAGGCACCCTCCTTCTGGATTCCATCAGGAGGGCCATTCCTTGTACGTCAACATACACATTTAGAACAAAACTCTGGGATATTTATATAGCCATGGCCATAGGGTGACTGATACAGCATATGCTATGTGATATGACATAGCAATCAGGTGATGTGGTATGATATAGCCATCAGCAAGTACCTTTAGCATTGAAGTCATGGTAACTCTTTTGTTTTAAGAGGACATTTGATGTTTGATTATACATTTGCAGTCTCCATTGCCTAAATTAAAACTTTTTTAAATCTGGGACTGTTTCGACCTTGGAGTTTTTATTAAATGGACTGATTTCCCACAATAGGCTTTAATATAATGACCAGAAAACTCTTTAATCATACAATAATAATTAACATTCATTCATTTACACAGACTTATTCTTGTGCAGGCTACTCAGTGCTCAGGGCTGAGTGCAGCTGTTCAGCAAGGCTATACCAACTCTGGACAGGAAGCCCTTCCACTGCAGGTAGCACTACACGCAAGCGCACACACTCGCTTTGATCAGAACAATCAGTCATGACAGAGAACCTCACTGGCCACATCTTTGGAGGGGTGTGTGGAACCCACAGTCCTGGAGAAAATTCAGGCATACATAGGGAGAAAGCTCTAACTCCCCACAGAAACCTATGGAGAATCAATTTCTATTTCTTACCACTATTGTAAGGAAGCACTGAAGAATCTGCTCTGGGGACCAGCTGAGTTTCTTATGTGACTGTGCGCTAGTTTCTCATTGTGTAGAAGTGGGTCGCTAAGCGGCTGCTTGCAAGAGCTGGTTCTCTTTTCAGAGTCCTCCGCTTCACCCCTCTTTGGCCTTCACGCAGATCCTTGCCTACCAAGTTGTCAACTACAGTGATCAGGGTCCCAGGGTGCTTCCAGGAGTCACATTTGCTGCTCAGGCAGCCCCATGCCTATCCAGCTATGTAAGGGAAACCCTGACTGTGTCTTCCTCAGGCCTGGAATCTGTTTCTCCTCCACTATCATGCCAGTAGCCTCCCTTCTCCCACCTTATTCTCCACACACTGCCCCTGAGATGTTGCTCCCTGAATTCATTATCTTAATCCATCTTCATCTCTTATTTCCTCTGTTCATTTTTATTTGCCCTGTCACCATTTTCTCCACCAGTTAATAAGACTCTACTTTTCCTCCCTGCACTCCACCCCAGTCCATTCACTGGGTAATTTGCTTCCTGTCATTCATCTAAAAACTGTTATTAAGCAACAGTCATGTCTCTGAAGACAAGTGCTTCATCTGAAGGATGCAGTGCCTTTGCTCTAGTGTCTGGCCATCACCTGCCTATTTATTCATAAGAGATTCAAATTCAGCAGATAAGGGTTTCACCTGGCTGCCACAGGCTGCAGCACCACCTGCTCTCATCTTGATCTGATTCATCAGCAACAATTCCAAGCCTGCTCACGTGGCAGTACTGTTGTGTTTTCCAGCCCATTGTTAGGTGCCTTGGAAAAGATGCCCAGTTAACCTGCACAGAAGCACACTGAAATTTTGTTTGGCTGTTCACACTTTTTTCTGTATTTAAGTGACAGTAATATGTGTATCTATCCATGGTTATGCATATAGTATTGTGGACAATGCATCAACTGACTTAGACCTGTCTCACCAGTGAATTTCTCTTGTCTGTTTTCTTTGTGGGATATTTTGAATAAGGAAATAAATTATGTTCTAATATTTAAGGCAATACACATGGTTCATATGAAATGATAAAATGTAGAAATCAGGGGGCTGGAGTGATAGCCCAGCGGGTAGGGCGTTTGCCTTGCACGCGCCGGCCTGTGCCAGCCTGGGTTCGATCCCGGCATCCCATATGGTCCCCGAGCACCGCCAGGAGAGATTCCTGAGTGCAGAGCCAGGAGTAACCCCTGAGTATTGCCGGGTGTGACCCAAAAAAGCAAAAAAAAAAAGAAATTAAAGAGCATGCAAATGTATTCCTAACCCCACATCCAGATAACAAGCTTTTGTGTTTTTTACTATGTTGCTGACCATGCACACAGGACACATACAGAAGGGTATGTGTTGCATGTATTTCCTTTTCATACATAATTAGGATCATATATGTACATTTTGTAATATGCTTAATACCTCATAGACAATTTTTATGCTAATGCAAATTTATCTGCTCTAAATTGTACCTCATCATATTAATGAACTTACTATTTTTTTTAGCTGCTTTCTTATTCTTATTCTGTTAGGTTGCTTTAAACTTTTCATCAAACCTACTAAAATAGACATAGTGAATTTTTTATTTTTACGCATAGTCTAACTTTTCTTTCCTTAGTACAATTCTTCCAAGTAGAATTACTGAGTGAAATAAGATGTGTTTTCAGGTTTTGAAAATGTCCGGCCAAACTCGCCTTAATTTTTGCTAATCATTTTGCTAATAGACTTTCTATCAGTTGGAGCATGTCCATTTCTGCTCTGACTGAGATTTTGGTATAGACTTTGGTCTGGGATAGAATTATAGAGAATTGGTGCCTCAAATTTAGAGTCAAAACCTAGTTCTATACCACCATGGGTAAATTAATGCAGGGTTTGGAAGAAAGACTCAAATAGTACCTAGGGACACACTAGAAAAGTGTTATCTAATCCTGTAAATCTGCCCACAGTTTTCTTGGTATCTGATGTACTCATGTTGCTTTCTTCCTTCTGTTTTGAACACCTGTATTTCTCCTGAACATACAGTCCTTAGGGTTCCCTCACACTGAATCATCTCTTTTGGTCTCTGCTCATCTATATATCATGGACACTGTTGAATCCTAATTAATTTCTCTAGGGAGTAGAATATTTGAGTTTATTTCATAACTTCAACCTTGCCTGGGACCTGGAAATGCAAATAATCAATTATAAATACATGCTAACCAGCTTACCAGCAGACTAGACTACAGCCTTATCTTTGTAGTTTATGTTAGTGGAAAATTCTAGGAAGTTGTACAAGTTGCAGAAAAAAAGATAGTGTGGATGAGAAGGGCGTTATGAGGACTGTTTCTAGAAATATAGAACTGTATCCTATGCCAAGGAAACTTTGGGGATCACTAGATCACTAGATTCCCGTTCATCATCTATTTGCTAGAGCGGGCACCAGTAATATCTCCATATGTCCTGTCTCATGCTAGTAGAACCCAAAGACATCCGCTTGCTCCAGGAACAGAAAGAGCCTCAAACCATTATATTAGCTCATGGAATGACCTAATATAAATGTTACTGGTATTTGGCATATCAAATACGACCACGAGCAGCTTGCCAGGCTTGCCGTGCGGGTGGCATACTCTTTTATTCTCATTCCCATGACCTGATGGAATGGTTTGAGGCTTTATATGTTCCTGGAGCAAGCAGAAGCCCTTGGGCTCTACTAGTATGAGACAGGACATATGGAGATGTTACTGGTGCTCGCCAATCGATGATGAACGGGAACACAGTGATACACAGTGAAATAAAGCATTTATTGATGAACCGCGCAGCGGTGTGGGGGAAACTTTGGGGAAATTTTCAAAAACACATCACTGTATCACTGTCTTCTCGTTCATCATCGATTTGCTCGAGCGGGCACCAGTAACATCTCCATATGTCCTGTCTCATGCAAGTAGAGCCCAAGAGCACCTGCTTGCTCCAGGAACATAAAGAGCCTCAAACCATTCCATCAAATCATGGGAATGAGGTCTATAATTATTACTGGTATTTGGCATATCAAATACGACACGGGTAGCTTGCCAGGCTCTGCCGTGTGGGTAGCATACTCTTGTAGTCATCTCTAAATCCAGCATTTATTGATGAACCGCGTGGCCACAAAAAATAATTTCCTTCTCTGGCTAGAAAGTCTTTACTACGAATCAGTCACTGTTTTTTCAGTTCACAGTGATAGTGAATAAATATATTCTTTATTATCTCCTCAAAATGTCATATTGCTGTTTTAAATCTGCATTACATGAAAAAAAAATTGAAGTTAAACTTTAGTTTGCCACTTGTTCCTCAGTTCTAGTCTCTTGATTTTATTTCCAGAGCTGAAATCTACAGGAGGACACATGACATGTTGTTCCCACTCAGCCAGTACTGAGTGTATTCAATAAACAGGCTTTTATCAGGAGGTCTAATGTCTAAGGTGACCTCAACTCTCCCAAATTCTTTTTCCCCTTCCACCTGATTATATTCTTGCCAGCATTAGCTCAAGCTTCAACATAGGCAAAGTCCATAACCTTAAATGCTCATTTTCAGTTCACTTGGACTTTCAGTCAAATGACTTCCCCAACCTCCTCTAATAGTGAATTGCCCTTGAGTAGTTTGAACCTTGACATAACCACATTGAGTCATAATAAAAGATAATGTAAGTCAGTGGTGATCATGTAGTAATTTGGTGAGATAATAGTATGTAATGCACGAGGTGAGAGGCGACTACAAGAGTATCCCACCCGCACGGCAGAGCCTGTCAAGCTACCCGTGTCGTATTTGGTATGCCAAGTACCAGTAACAATTATAGACCTCGTTCCCATGACCTAGTGGAATGGTTTGAGGCTCTTTATGTTCCTGAAGCGAGCAGATGCCCTTGGGCTACACTAGCATGTGAGAGGTTATATGGAGATGGTACTGGTGCCTGCTTGAGCAAATTGATGAACAACCGGAAGACAAGTAATACAAGTGAATAAGTATGTAAGTTGTATTTTATATCTATTTACTTATATCTATACAACTTTATCTATTTCTCTACAATGAGGAGAAAGTGTGGGATATTGGTGTGTGTGTGTGTGTGTGTGTGTGTGTGTGTGTGTGTGTGTGCTGAGCACTTATAGCTATACTTTCTCCATAGTGGCAAAAGCCTTAAAAGTGAGGATAGAATAGGAAAAGGGAGAAGTTTGGCAACTTTCCAGGTAAGGCTTCAGGATCAACAGATTGACCGAAGTTTGTGATTTATTAGTTGGGAATAGCCACACTCAAGCGCTTAGCATTGATGGATATTTTTCTCATTACATTTCAAACATAGAAAATGGTCCTTTCTGAATGAGAAATCTGGGGCCATTTTAGTCATTAGTCATTTGAAACTTTCTCTCCTGGTATTACAGGGAGTGAAAAAAATGACAAGAACCAAAACACATTCCTTGCTTTGAATTGCTTATATGGAACAAAATGAAATGCTTAAGTTCAGTAACTCTATTAGCCTGGTGGTTTGCTTCTTTTCTTATTTTCTATTTCTGTTTAGTAGCCTTGTTGTATTCAAATCTTGCATTGTGTGTGTGCCAAGAATAATTGAGTGCCTATAGTACTGGGTACAGATAAGTATATATTAACTCTTCATTGACTCCCTATTGCAGGGAAAGGCCAGGGGAAATGCCAAATTAATAGTTAATTATAGGTTGTATGGGATCAAATAATAAGATCTCAACTCTAATGGAATGAAAACAGATATTTATTTTTTGATGTGTGCCAGACATTTGTGGAACTACTCTCTTTGGAGGCTACACTCACTTGTCTGGAGCCTGTAGTCTGGCAATCTTCAAAGAACCACTGTCTTTGAAGGAAACATGGCTATGCACCTTCTTCAACCCCTGCACCTCTATCATGCATGCGCTTTGGTATAAGGATTGTTTTGGATTGGAGACAATTGAAAAGAAGCAGATATAATAAAAGCTCCCTGGTGTCCCCTCGTTTGCCAAATGTAGCGTTTGAAGGTGTCCCTCTTCCCTCTCTGCCAGGAAGGACAGAAATTAATCTCATGAGACAATTTTAGACCCTCATTAACCCAGAGACGGCATCAGATGACTGCATACAAACTTTACTAACTGATCTTTACCTAGCTCTAGTATCCTCAAAGTTTACCACCTTTAAAAGCTTAAAATTCCTTTCCTCATCCTATCATTTCGTTCCTTTTTTTTTTTACTTTATTATTTTTTTTTTATTTGCTGAAAAACTATGTAAGTAATTCTAGGCACTTCTTAGGATTTTTATCTTTGGGCATGCTCTTGTGTTACTTGTACAATATACTTGTTAATAGATTGTTTGTTTTCCTTGTGTAAATCTATACCTTAATGCAGAG
>JAJIBD010009191.1:2500-19526 GCA_021461705.1 Cryptotis parvus
TAGAAACCTCTGGAGGGCTTGTAGCACCTGCCTTCTCATCTCTATGCCTCTAAAAACGATCTCCAGATAGATACATGATTAAGGTTTGAACATATACATGGGAGGACAGAGTTCAAGCCTTAATTCCTGGTAATAGTTTATTCTATGGTATCATTTTTGGAAATCTCGGGTTTTTTCTCTGTTGCATTTACTCACACTTTATCACATATTTTCCATTGCACTTGAACTCAAACAGGATAATTCTAAGACAGACAATTTGTTGTAAATGTCTGCTAAATTCCAGCAGCCTTTTGACTAGATCAGAAAATCCAAAGGACTAAGAGTCAACCTAAGATGCTACTTTGACAAGTGGGGATTCCTTATCAATCAAAAATAGTCATTTAGTGCCCACTGACATTTGTTGTTCTTTTTTTTGGCAAAAAATAATTTTAAGTAGAAAAAGAACAAATTAGAGATAAGTAGACTGAACTAATGCTGTCCAAGGCAATGATAAAAAATGACAGAGAAGTAGATTCCCAATCAGCTGACTTGAAGGTAAAAACTGAAATCTGCGTTATATTCTGTTTTCTATATGTTGAAAACAGAATAGTGAAGAATCTGAGGAACACATCAGGACCTTGTATTTGATTTTGTTCATTCATCAGTTCGTGAATTTATACAAATCCTGCTTTTTGAGGGCAGATGTGGAGGAACCATGACAACTGATTCTAAAATTCATATGAAAAATGAAAGTGCTATTTTCAGGGAAATTCAGACCATAAAATAGATAACAAAATGGAGCCTATTGGCTATGAAAAAAAAGTATGTATGTAAGTTTAAGATAATCATAAAATTATTTCCTTAGAGTAAATAACAAATTAATTCATAGGAGCTAGTGTCAAAGAGCAGGTACATAAAACTCTGAAAATGTGATGTGTGTAATGATACAGATTTTAACCTTTAAGAAAATATGAACTATTCTGCTGACATAAATTGCTTTTAAAAATTTGGCCAGACAAAAGGCATATGAAAAAATGCTCATCATCACTAATCATCAGAGAGATGCAAATCAAAACAACAATGAGATATCACCTCACACCACAGAGAATGGCCCATATCCAAAAGGGTAAAAGCAACAAGTGCTGGCGTGGATGTGGGGAAAAGGGGACTCTCATACACTGTTGGTGGGAATGTCGACTTGTACAACCTTTCTGGAAAACAATATGGACATTCCTCCAAAGACTAGAAATTGAGCTCCCCTTTGACCCAGCCATACCGCTCCTGGGAATATACCCTGGAAAGCCAAAAGCACAGCGGAAACACAATCCGCACTTTTATTTTCATAGCAGCACTGTTCACAATAGCCAAAACCTGGAAACAACCAGTATGCCCGAGAACTGATGACTGGATAAAGAAACTGTGGTACATCTACACAATGGAATACTATGCAGCTGTCAGAAAAAATGAAGTTATGAAATTTTGCTATAAATGGATGGATATGGAAAGAATCATGTTGAGTGAAATTAGTCAGAAGGAAAGGGAGAGACATAGAATGACTGCATTTATTTGCATGGCATAAATATACTAGGTGATCTTACCAAAAGTGGAAATTACCACAAGCGTGTGGGAGTCAGAGGTTGGTTTAGATAGAGAAAGGAACATGAGTGAATAAATGTCTAAAGTTCTGATGCTAACATAGAACTGAGCATTAAGGACAGACAAAAAATGCAAATGATGGCTTCTAAGTGTATCGTGAGTGCAACCCACAATGTGTGGGAGAAGGAGGAGAGAGAGAGGGAGAGGAGAGGGAGATAAAGAACCTGCCATTTAGGCGGGATGTGGGGGGGGGAGGGAATTGGGGACATGGGTGGTGGCTGAGGGGCACTGGCAGAGGGCGGGGTGCTGGAACACTGTGTGACCGAAACCCCCAAGAGTGAGCAACGTTGTAATTGTATATCTCACGGTGGTATAATAAAATGTTAAAAAAAAAGAAAAATAAACATTTATTTATAAAATCTAAAAAAAAAAAAATTTGGCCAGAGATATAGTGCAAGAGGTAAGTTACTTGCCTTGCATGCAGGGATGTAGAACCATGGTCCCTTGAATCCCATCAGAAGTGATCCCTCAGTCAGTAATAAACTAATAACCCTAAACACCACTGGGTGTTCCCCACTCCAAAAATTGTAGATTAAACTACATGGAAATAATTACTGTATGGTAAAACCTACCAAAAGAAAAGTGAGAAAGTAAACAATAAATAAATGAAACTTTTGTGCAATTCCCTAATATATGCATAGCCCCCAGAACATATGGAAAATTAGTAAGAATAGCACCCTAGTAGAAAAATAAGTACATGAGCTGAGAAAGTAGTGAATAGAAAAGGAACTACAAATTACTCTTTCTATATTTTCTTTTTTGCTTTCTGGATCACACCTGGCAATGCTCAGGTGTTACTCCTAGCTCTGAACTTAGGAATTATTACTGGCGGTGCTTGGGGGACTATCTGGGATGCCAGGAATCTAACTGGGATCAGCTGCATGCAAGGCAAACACCCTCCCGCTATGCTATTGCTTTGACCCTGATTCCTTCAATTACAAGATGTTCAACCACATTCACGACTAGAAAAATGCAAATGATTATTGCACCCAGTTGCCATTTTCTTCCCCACCTATCAGATTGGCAAATGTCTAAAAACTTGATACCGTTCTGTGTTGGTGTGGGAGTATTTGTAGAGAACAGATCTGTGAACACATGGCAAGTGGGAGTGAAGACTGGTTCAGTCCCAGTAGGGAACTCGTGGCAACCCCAATCCAAATGGCAAACTCACCTACTCTTTGACCCAGCAATTCCATTGGAAATTTGCCCTACAGAAATACTAATATGTGCCCTACACGATATTTGCATTAAGTTATTACTCATTGTATCTTTTGTTCTGTTAGCACGGTCAGAGACAACCTAAATATACAATGTCAGATTAGTTTTTAAAAAAAGTGGTGTACGCATATGGTGGAATACCAGCAACTGAAATAAACAGTGAGGAAACCTATTTGTACTGATAGAGAACAATGCCCCAGTTCTATCATAAAGGTGTTTAAAGAGACTGATTAATAAAACTTTACATCATTTTTAAGGAGTAGAATATGAGTAAAATATCTCCAAAGGGTAGGCAAGAACTTTGATAGGATTGATTTATTTCCAAGACAGGATCTTGGAGCCTTTCTATAAGGAAATGTTTTTCACAAGACATCATTTTGTGTCAATTTTATTGTGGCAATTTAATTTGTTTCTTTGCAATGGTCTTTGGATCATACTTGGCGATGTTCAGGACTCTGCTTAGGGATCACTCTTAGCAATGCTCGGGGGACCACATGCAATGTTGAATGTCAAACTCAGGTCAAACACATATAAGGCCAGTGTCCTATCCATGGTACTACTGCTCCAGCCACTAGTTTGGCTTTTTAGGAGTTTTATGGGGGACTGGAGAACTAGTACAGTGGGTAGGATACTTGTGCCTTGAACACAGCCAATTCAGACTTGATTCGTGGCATCTCACATGATTCCCTGAGCCCTGCCAAGAGTGATCCATGAGCACAAAACCCTGAACATAGCTAGGTGTGACCGTAACAAACAAACCAACAAAAAAAAAGTTCTTTTTCTTTCCTATCCAAAGTTAGTAAGTTAAATGCATGAAATGTGCAAAACTTAAAATTGGTCCTTCATGAAAATGCAATTTTGGAGGGTTATTGCCTACACTTTGGGAAACTGACACATTAGCCACAATTGGTCCCTTAACAGGTTGTGAAAATAAACTTGTGGCTTTTTGACTCCATAAAATTTTTTGACTTCATAAATCGTCTTCTGCCACATTACCATCAATGTATTAGTGTTACTGGGTGCTATATTAAAGATCATCTAGCGCTGCTTCAGGTATAAATTGGCAGTAGAGTGTTTTGCTTTGCATGTGTGAGGCCCTGGGCTTGATCCTTGACATTGCAAAATAAACAAACAAATAGTAATACAAATTATCTGGAATATGAAACATATGGTGTATTGTACAATGTTGTAATTACAGGTGACATGTTTTTCATGATTACAGAAAAATTGTTAGGAGAGAGAATCTTAGGTATTATCATAACAGTTTTTTCCTCCTGTTCCTTTTTCTTTTTCCTATGTTTGTGGACAACATGATGTTAAATAAGCCTATTAATTTTATAAAAACATGAGAATTCAATATGAAGATTAAATTGCAGTTGCCTCAGTATTATTTTGCAGAATAATGTAGATTTTTCAAAATTTTTAATTATATCCAATGGAGCCATCACTTGATCACTTGATCACTTGACATCCCGTTATTCATCGATTTGCTCGAGTGTGCACCAGTAACATTTCCATTTGACCCTATCATGTGCCAGTGTAGCCCAATGGCATCTTCTTGCTTCAGGAATACAAAGACCCTCAGACTGCTTGTTCAGGGTCTTGACGAAGAAGTCTGACCATCTTGTAGGTGGGCGGCCACATGATCTTTTGACGTCCGTGGGATCCAGTTGGTAACAGCTCTAGTCCAGTGGTCGTCCCCAAATCGCATTACATGTCCGCCCATCTGATTTTCGATGCCTTGGCAAATGAGACAGCGTCCCTGACTCTGGAACAGCAACGGAGGTCGGAGCTCTGGATACCTCCTTTCACTTGAGTGAGGCGTGATATTCCAAGCATAGCTCTTTTCGGTTCTTCTTTGGGAGACCCGAATAGCATTCTCATCCTGCTTTCATAGGGCCCAGGTCTCTGAGACGTATGTTAATGCAGGGAGAACAGTGGAGTCAAAGAGATGTGCCCTGAATCCGGAGGCTCTTTGTCTTTTTAGCTATTTCTTGAAGCTTTTGAAGGCCTTCCATGCCGCTCTCTTTCTCCTGAGCAACTCAGGTTTTAGGTCATTCATCATGTTGACTTCTTGACCTAAGTACGCATAACTGCTGCATTCAGAGATGTTTGTTCCATTGGAACAAACATAGAACCATTTGTTCGAGTGGGCACCAGTAACGTCTCCATATGTCCTGTCACATGCTAGTGTAGCCCAAGGGCATCTGCTCGCACTCAAGAACACGAAGATCCTCAAACCATTCCTTCAGGTGGGATTTTCATTTGGAAAATTATTGCTACTAGTTTTGGAATATCAAATATGACATGGGTAGCTTGCCAGGCTCTGCCGTGTGGGTGGGATACTCTCAGTAGTAGGCTCTCATCTTGTACATTTACTGATGAACCACAATGGGGGGGAGATATCATACATTATATTTTACATGATGTAAGATGTAAATCAAGAATATTTGCATTATCTTCACAGTTTCAAAGAATCTATTGGGAACCTATAGTGTATCATAAAGGTACACTTTTATGTGCCTTTTCTTGACAAATGTTCTTTATGAAAAGGGTACTTTTTATAAGGAACACTAAGTAGTATTATGAAGACGAAAAACACATGTCCATTACAGCACTTAGTACAATAGCAAAAATATATAAACAAGTCAAATAAGTCAATAAAAGATGAATGGTTAAATAATTCATAGTGTATATGTACATATACATGTATATGTACATATGCAGAGGTAAAAATACTGAATCCTACAATTACTGGAACATGGATGGAACAGTATGATATTATGTTTCACTTCACTATCACTATCTTCCTGTTCATCATCTATTTGCTCAAGCGGGCACCAGTAATATCTCCATATGTCCTGCCTCATGCTACTAGAGCCCAAGGGCATCTGCTTGCTCCAGTAACATAAAGAGCCTCAAACCATTATATTAGGTCATGGGAATGAACTAATATAATTGTTACTGGTATTTGGCATATCAAATATAACACGGGCAGCTTGCCAGGCTTGCCATGCAGGTGGCATACTCTTGTAGTCACCTCTAAATATAGCATTTATTGATGAACGGCGTGATCACAAGCAGCCAAGCAAGCCGGGCTGTGATAGGCTCATCTGCTGTGTGGAGTTCTGACGAGAGGGAAGTCTGGATGTGGAAAATGGCGGCCTTCATGGAGTGGGGGGGTCGTCTGTCTTGTTGTGAGGCTCTGCTGGGGTGGCGGGCCAGGGCTAGAACCCACCATCCCTCCTGGGTGCCTCGTGAGTGACTGGGCACAGGGAGAGCAAGTAGCAGCTCTGCTCCATGTCTGTAAGTCTCTGGATCAGCATACCTGGGCCGGATTGAAAAAAAAACTGCTGCAGGGTGGGTGTCGATGATCCAGGCTGTGATAGGCTGTCGCTGGGCTGGGTGGAATTCTGACAACAGAGAAGTCGGATGTGGGAAATGGCATTTAGAGGGGGAAAAAAGTTGTGAAGAGGTGGACAACTGCTACATGGTCTCATTTATCTGTGGACTATGAAGAGAAGAAACGAGAATAGACATGATCAAAAAATTGACAAACTCTTGGCCATTTCAAAGCCATTTAGCAGTAATAGAAGAGGCGGTGAGAAAAGATCAGACATCAGGTGGCATCAGGGCATGCTGAGGGGTGTGGGCACTTTGGTGATGGTGGAGTGCAGTGATTTTGAGCATTGATACCATGAGCTTGAACATTATTATAATTACCTAAATTATAACAAAATTATTTTTATACTTAAAATAAGTGAAACATGCATAGAAAATATCAGAGGGAATGACACCTAATAAAACTGTGAGCTCTGGGTTGTGATATTCAGCTGTGTGTTTTGCAGAGCAGGGCTGAGGGGGTGGGTCCTGGAAGCACCATAATAAACAAATCTTTTCCAGCTCTTAATAGAGTACACAGTTTATTGGGGGAGAGGCTGGCAATAAAGAAGCAAGCAAGTAAATAAGCCAGTGCAGGATATAAACGGCGCCAAGAAGGAATGAACAATATGTTGAGATGAGACATCTGGGGGATCTTAAATAAAGACCCCAGAGGCCCCAGAGCAGGGCAGCTGAAGGAGAAGTCCTTCACCAGCCAGGTGAAGGACTAGGACAACAGACCCAGACCCTAGATACAGCTTGAACCCCAAGCACCAACAGAACAAGATATACTCTAAGGATGGAAGCAACAGGATGCATAAGAAAAACATCCAAGAGCAAAGGCGAAACTACACTTGGGTTTGGCTCCAAGTCCAGTGTAAGACCACTGAAGGATTTTTATAAGGATAGTTACATGCTGATTTTCCATTACAGAGTATCATGCTGGTTGAGGAATGGGGGTGGGTGGGGCAGCTAGCAAGGTAGCACAGGGGCAAAGAGATTTTCCCTGCACATGATTAAGCCAGTTTAACCCCCAGGACCACACAGGATTTCCCCAGATACCTGAGCCCATAACCAGGAGCAGATGCTGAGCAACATTGGATGTGACCCCCAACTCACCCCCCCACAAAACCAGCAACAACATAAAATGAATCAACTCGGCTTTAAAACAAGAATGAATTAAAAATGGGGGCAAGGGGTGGAACTAGGGGAGATGGAGCAGGTGGCAGAGCCCATGGCCTGCAGGTTCCCCCCCACTCACCCCTCCCTGCACTGTGCAGTCCTCGAGCTCTTTAGGGCACAGTCCTTATCAAATAAAAATAGGGTAAGGGTGATTGCATTTCATCAGGGGCACTTCAGTGGAACAGACAGGCAAGAAGGGATGAACTAGGCCTTGATTTGGAGGTAACAGTGGCATAGCACTGAGGTGGAGGTAGAGGAAGAGAATGGAGGATGAGCAGCCTTGGGGAACTCTGCTCAGGTGACAGCCTCACTCAACTGTGTGACTTAGGAAGGCGCCACCTGTGGGTCTATGCTTTCTGCTCTTTCTCACACACAGTGTGAAAACCTTAAAGGACATGTCAGGCTCATGTCCTCCATTCCTGGGGAATATAAATCTCTCTCTCTCCACTTGTCTCAGAAATTCCATCTGTTCCACTGACACTGAACAAAACATAGAGCCTTATGTTCATAGTCCATAGAGCTTTCTTCGATCCTGACAGCTTGAAATGGCATTTCTCATCAGAAAGACCCATAAAACTGTTCTCCATAAAATGGAATTCATATCTAGCATGTGTGAGGTCCTAAGTTTGATCCTTGGCATCACTGGGTGTGGTCTTCGTGGCCCCTAAGAGTAGATCTGAGAGTGAATCATTATTCCTACACACTGTGCTCAGCACCCTGGGATTCCACCCCCACAGCCCCAGGAGGCCTTTAGCTCCTCTGAGAAGGCTTCTATCAAAACTTAAGTTTGAATTTAGAAAATAATATAGGAGTTGATGAAATAAAATTGGAAGAAGCTTTCATATAGGCACATACAGAGCCCTATCTGTATAGATGGATAGATTTATAAATCTATAAATAGATGGACAGATTTATAAACATACTCTCCATATTTGAGCAACCAAATGATTTTTATTTCATCCAAAGGAAGATAACTCCAAAGCAATGGATTTCAAAACTTTTTATGCAAGTTTCCAGATCACCTTCCTGAAGACTTAGCATATGCTGAGATTCCACATGGAGGGAACTTGGCTACAAAAGGCATCATCGGTTGACTGTTTCTAGCTAAGTAACAAATCAGTTGCCAAGGTCCTATGGCCAATATATGCCAAGCCTCGTCCAGTGTTCAGCGAATGGACTCCTGATTCTGCATTGTCCCCAAGGGGCATATTAACTTGCTGGCATCTGACCCACTGATATGGGTGTGCACATAAACCAAGCTCCAGGAAGGAGAAAAAAAAATCCCCACAGAAATCATGCCAAAGGGTGGGGCTCAGTGAACAAAGGACTAGAAGAGATTCTACAGAACTCACTGGCTGCTTTGATTAACTGCCTCCCACACAAGTAGGTGTTGCTGCTGTTTATTCAGAATTCTGCCAAAAGTCTGGGTTCTGGATCCCTGAGGATTGCTCCATGCCCAAGTCTGGCGGAAAGTCCTTATCAGTCATATGTGATGTGTGCTTCCTTAGTCATACATGCTCTCTATCGGGGTGTCCTGGCAGATAGCTGTCCACACACACCCTGCAGAGCCAGACCCCTCCCGCCTAAGCCGTCTGTACCCTCAGACCCTTCCTGTCCTGCTCTCCTCCATGTTGTCTGAAGCCAGTTCTGGTCTGGCTTCATTTGTCTGTTTTCAGACTGAGGTAGCATTTGTCATGTGAAACAGAATGGTAATTTTTGGTGGGGAAAGGGACACACCCAGGGGTAGTCAGGGGCTAACCCTAGCTTTGTGCTCAGAAGTGATCCAGGGATCAAACTCAAGGCCCACAATATGCAAGGCAAGTGCCTTAAGCCCTATACTATCTCTCTGGCCCAATGACTTTGTCTTGGGAGTGTGAGGGGGTGGGGGAAGGTAGCAAAACGTATAAGAAAAGAGAAATGGTTAGAATTTGACTCTGAAGAAGTTAAGCAGGGAGGGAAATTTGTGTACAATTATTTATCCCAGAAGCAGTGAATTCTTTGCTGTGAAATTGCTAGTCTCATAAAGAACTTGCCGGCTTTAGCAGGGAGTTTTCACCTTAGCCTCTTCCGCCTTACCCAGGTCAAGTCCTCAAGTTCCCAGAGTTGCAGGTCCTCGACCTCCCCCAAGTCCTGGTCCTGTCTCTGTTGCACACAGAGAGGCTGTTTCGCAGTTGGAGGACCATGTGGCATTATGGTATTGCCTTCTTCCAGCAGATCTTATATTTTCTTTTAATGATGGGGAAAATGTGATTAAGAAGATAGACAACAACATATTGATCACCTTGATTTTGTTTGGGGGCCACATATGGTGATGCTCAGGACTTACTCCTGACTCTGCACTCAGGTATCACTCCTGGCAGGACTTGGGGAACATTGTGGTGGCAGGGATTGAACCTGGATGGGTCACATGCAAAGCAAGCACCCTACCCTCTGTCCTATCGCTCTAATCCATCACATTGATCATTTTGATGGTGCTGAAGAATTCAGTACTTCACACTGGAGTGTTACAGACCTGTGTAACCTTTTTTAACACACAGTCCCAAGAAGGATAGTTGTCCTTGAGACTGTGAGTGGATAAATTTTTAGAAACTATGAGATCACATCCCTTCAGTAGCAGGATGGACCAGGGCAGACATGACCAGGAATACGGCTGGGACCCAAGACTCGTGGATGATCAAAGGAGAGTGGGGAGGAGGGGTTGAAGTAGTTCATCATGTAGTGCTGGTTCTTGTAACTCATCCCTCATCACCCTTCTCAGCCAAAGAGAGGACAGAGATGCTTACAGGAAAATGAAATGAATACTAGAGGCAGCGTCTCTTCCCCCTTATTATATAAATGATTGATGGTTAAAACTTATAGGCAAAAACCATTCAGTAAAGTGTTTTTATTGAAGGTAAAATGAAACAATGATGCAATTCCTAGGCAAAGAATACTTTTCTCAAAATAAGATTCTAATGTAAAAAACACTTTGACAATTAGTAAATGTCTGAGATTTAATAAAGTTTTGTCCTTATCATATCAACAGCAGCTTACACTTAAATCATACAATAATTGTAATTGGGAGCTGGAGATATAATACAACAGGTAAGATGCTTGCCTTGCACAAGACCAACACTGGTTTGATCCCCAGTGCCCCAGATGGTTCCCCAAGTCGGCCAGGAGTGATAACTGAGCACTGCCAGGTATGACTCCAAAACAAAAAGAACTCTAGTTAGTAATAAGTACTACCAGCTCTTTAAGGGGTGCACTGAAACTGCTTCTTGTGTGGGTTGTTTTTTGTGATTTTTTTTTCATTTTTCATTTGTATTGAGGTATCATGGTTTAAAATACTCTTAACAATAGTTTCATGTATATTGACCGCTCCCTCCACCAATGTCCCAGAGACCCCCTCCCTTTCACCCCTCTTTCTTCCCATCAGGCAAGCTTCGTTCTGAGTACTAGCTTCTCAGTTCTGCGTATTTTTGCTCCCTCACTATATTTGTTTAGTTCCTACACATAAGAGAGGTCATCCTGTATCTGTCACTCTCCTTCTGTCTGGCTTTATTCATTCATGTGGCAGAAAATTACATGACTTCATCTCTTATTACAGCTGAGTAGCATTCCATTGTGTTTAGGCATCACAACTTCTTTATCTGCTCATCTATTCTTGGGCACTTGAGTTGTGTCCATATCTTAGCTTATGTGAGTAGTGCTGTCAGGCACAAATGTTTTCAAAATTGTGGTTTGAGATCCTTTGGAGAGATGATAGACATCAAGAAGTGGAATTGCTGGGTCATCTAGAACCTCAATTATTACAGATTTTTTGAGACCTATCCATGTTGTTACCCCGAGAGGTTGAACCAGCTGACATTTCCACCAACAGTAGATAAGGGTTCCTTTGCCCCATATCCAGTCCAGAACTGAGTGTTTTTGTTTAACTTGATGTGTGCCAATCTCATTTGTCTGAGGCAATATCTCATTGCTATTTTGATTTGCATTTCCCTGATGATAAGTGATAAACATTTTTTCATGACTATTAGTCATCTGCATGTCTTCTTTAAGGAGGTGTCTGTTCATATCTTCTCCCTGGCTTTTGATGAGATTGTTTTGTTTTATTGTTGTTGATGCTAAGCTTTACAAGTCCTTTTAATACCTTGAATATCAAGCCTTTGTCCAATGAGTGTTGGGCAAATACTTTATCCATAATCTGTTGCATATCTTTTTGTTCCAGTCATGATTCCTTTTGTAATGCAGAAGTTGCTTAATCTGATATAGTTCAATTTGCTTATTTTTGCTTGTTTTCTAGACCAATGGCACTGAGTAATTGAAGATCTTTCTTGATTCAATGTCATAAAAACATAATATATATGTTTTCCTCCATCTTATTTATGGATGGAGTTCTCATATCAAGGTCTTTATCCATTAGATTGATTTTCATATGAAGTATGAAATAGTGAATATGAATTCATCTCTTTGATATGTTTGACCAAATTTTCCAGTACCATTTGTTAAAGAGGCTTTCTTTGCTTCACTTCACATTCCTAGCTCCTTTATTGAAAGTTTATGGTCATATACTGGGATCTATCTCTGGTATCTCAATTATATTTCATTTGGTTTGAGAATATATCTTTATTTTAATAACACGCTGTTTTAATTACTATGGCTTTGTATTATTCTTTACAATTGATGAAAGAAAGTCTCCCATCCTCTTCCTTGCCAGAATTGTTTTAGCTATTGGGCATGAGGTATATTATTCCATATAAATTTTGACAGCATTTTATCTATATTACTTAAAAATATCATTGGTATTTTTATAGAGAACTTTCATAGGGATGCTTTATAGTTGAATCTATATATTGTTTTGTGAAAGATAATAATTTTGACAATACAATATTAATCCTTCCCATCTATGATCAGAGATGCATTTCTTTTTCCTTGTGTCTTCTGTTTCTTTTCTCAGTGACTTACAGCACATAACATAAAACAGAATTTCCTGGAGGGTTGGTGGTGAATCCCCCATGGTCATCCAAGAGGGTCAGGTGGGGGCAAGTCAGGTGGGGGGCAAGAGGTCAAGTCTGGTGATTCCTGATTCCTGGTGATCAGTATCAGAAAGTTGAATGGAAGAACCTGAGGATTTGGTGCTGATCAGGCCTTGAAGTGCCATAGACCACTATGCCCCACCCCTGTAGAACTTTAAAGGTCTCTAGAGCTACACTCAGCAGTGCTCAGGAGGCCATGTGGAGACAGGAATTGAATCTGCCCTCGGGAGCATTCAAGGCATGTGTTCTAATTCTTGTGATATCACTTAAGCTCCAAAACTTAGCATTTTTTTGTTTTTATATTTTTCATTTTTTCCCTTTTTATTGAAACAGCATGATTTACAAAGTAAAAAGGTTTACATAATACTGTTGATAAGGTTTTCATAATACTTCAACACCACTCCCACCATTAGTGTGTTCCCACCACCAAAGACCCTCATTTCCCACTGACCCCAAACCCCATGCCTGCTCCCTCAGCTGGCATCTCGTTATTTTGAACATTAAAGTACATACATGGCAATATTATTGATGAATCCATTTTCTTCCCTATTGTTGGTTATGGCCAAGTCCTGTTCTTGAATTTACTTTCTGAATTTCTAGAACATGGTTGGTTTCCACTAGTTTGATGTACTGCACAGCCGCTTTGTGGCCACGCAACATGGGGAGAGCCAGATGGAAGCTCTCCTCTGTTTGTCTGAGTTTCTGCATCATGGCTGAACAGCCTGAAGACAGTTCGTGGGTGGGTCCACCAGGCCTCCTGGAAGGGAAGAAGCAGGGATGGGAGTGAGCTGCCATCCAGCTCTCCCTTAGCTCAACTGACCATGAGGAGCCCAGGAGGGAGGACGGATTCTGGTCCCGACTGCTACCCCAGTAGGGCCTTGGAAGCAGCCAGAAGAAACTTCGCTCACCATAATCGCAGCCATTTTCAACATCTGGACTCCACAGCTCATCAGAGCCCCACCCAAGAGAGAAGCAGATTTCAAGCCTGGCTCTCCAAAGCCCCACACATCAGAGGAGCTTATTTCAAGCACAGGTAGGCAGTTCCCAGTGGTGAAAGTCACTGGACTTTTGTGGAGACAAAAACTTAGCATTTAAACCACTTTTTATTTTTTTTTTTGTGTTCTAATTTCTTTTTAATTTTTTTTTAATTTTTTATTTTTACAATTACAAAGATATACAATTAAAAAGTTCATATTTGGGTTTTGGTCATACAGTGTAGCAGCACCCATCCCGCCACCAGTGCCCATCTCCCACCACCAACGTCCCCGGTTCCCTCCCCCTCCCCCAGCCCTCCTCCATGGCAGGTTCTTTATTTCTTTTCATTTCTCTATCTTTCTCTTTTCCTTCCTCTCCAGACTATGGATTACAGAACATACATTAAAGGGTTGTCATGTGTATCCTTTTGCCTCTATTTAATGCTCAGTTCTAGGTTGGCATTAGTACCCTCACAATTGTTAGCACACTGTTCCATTTTCTGTCTTACCTAGCCTCTGACTCCCACACGTTTGTGATAATTTCCACCTTTGACAGGACCTCCTGATATATGTTTCACTTGACCTTGGATATTGGTATCATAATATGTACCTATATATTTATGTTATGCAGATAAATGCAGTCATTCTGTAACTGTCTCTCTCCTTCTGGCTAATTTCGCTCAACATAATCTTCTCCATGTCCATCCATTTGTAGGCAAATTTTATAACTTCATTTTTCCTAACAGCTGCATAGTATTCCATTGTGTAGATGTACCAAGGCTTTTTTATCCAGTCATCTATTTTCGGGCACTCGGGTTGCTTCCAGATTCTGGCTATTGTGAATAATGCTGCTATGAACATAAAAGTAGGGATGGTGTTTCCGCTGCGTATTTTTGGTTTCCCAGAGTAGATTCCCAGGAGTGGTATGGCTGGGTCAAATGGGAGTTCAATTTCTAGTCTTTGGAGGAATGTCCATATTGTTTTCCAGAAAGGCTGTATCAGCCGGGCATTCCCACCAACAATGGATGAGTGTCCCCTTTTCCCCACACCCACGCCAGCACTTGTTGTTCTTGTTCTTTTGAATATGTGCCAGTCTCTGTGGTGTAAAATGGTATCTCATTGTTGTTTTGATTTGCATCTCTCTGATGATTAGTGATGATGAGCATTTTTTCATATGTTTTTTGGCCATTCAATTTCTTCCTTGCTGAAGTTTCTGTTCATTTCTTCTCCCCATTTTTTGATGGGGTTGTTTGTTTTCTTCTTGTAAAGTTCTACCAGTGCCTGATATATCCTGGATATTAACCCCTTATCAGATGAGTATTGGGTGAATATTCTTTCCCATTCTGTGGACTGCTTTTGTATCTTAGTCACTGTTTCTTTTGAGGTGCAGAAGCTTTTTAGTTTCATGTAGTCCCATATATTTATCTTTTCTTCTAGTTGCTTTGTTAGAGATGTTTCATCTTTGAAGATGCCTTTAGCTTCAATGTCATGGAGGGTTTTTCCTATATTTTCTTCAATGTACTTTATGGATTCAAGTCTGATATTTAGATCTTTAATCCACTTTGATCTGATTTTTGTGCATGGTGTTAGACACAGGTCCAAATTCATCTTTTTACATGTCGCTGCCCAGTTTTCCCAACACCACTTATTGAAGAGGCTTTCCTTACTCCATTTTAGACTCATTGCACCTTTATCAAAGATTAAATGATCATGTGTTTGAGGTTGGGTGTCAGGATACTCAATTCTATTCCATAGGTCCACGGGTCTGTTTTTATTCCAATACCATGCTGTTTTAATTACTACTGCCTTGTAGTACAGTTTGAAGTTGGGTAAGGTGATGCCTCCCATCTTCTTTTTCCCGAGGATTGCTTTAGCTATCCTTGGGGGTTTATCGTTCCATACAAATTTCAGGATTGTTTGGTCAATTTCTTTGAAGAATGTCATGGGTATCCTCATAGGGACTGCATTGAATCTGTATAGAGCTCTAGGGAGTATTACCATTTTGACAATGTTGATTCTCCCCATCCATGAGCAGGGATGTGTTTCCATTTCCTTGTGTCCTCTTTTATCTCTTGGAGCAGTGTCTTGTAGTTTTCTTTGTACAGGTCCTTTACACACTTGGGTAAGTTGATTCCTAGGTATTTGATTTTCTGTGGCACAATTGTGAATGGAATTGTTTCCTTAATATCCCTTTCTTCTCTTTCCGTTATTTGTATATAGGAAAGCCACCGACTTTTGCGTGTTGATTTTGTATCCTGCCACTCTACTATATGCGCTCTATTGTTTCTAGGAGTTTTTTGGTAGAGAGTTTAGGGTTCTCTAGGTATAATATCATGTCATCTGCAAATAATGATAGCTTGACTTCTTCCTTGCCTATCTGGATGCCCTTGATGTCCTTTTCTTCTCTGATTGCTATCGCAAGTACTTCCAGTACTATATTGAATAAAAGAGGTGAGAGTGGGCAACCTTGTCTTGTCCCTGATCTCAGGGGGAAGGCTTTCAACTTTTCCCCATTGAGAATGATGCTCGCTGTGGGCTTTTGGTAGATGGCTGTAACTATCTTGAGGAAAGTCCCTTCAATTCCCATTTTCTGGAGGGTTTTAATCATGAACGGGTGCTGGATCTTGTCAAATGCTTTCTCTGCGTCTATTGATAGGATCATATGGTTTTTATTTTTTCTCTTATTGATATGATGTATTATGTTGATTGACTTGCGAATGTTGAACCATCCTTGCATTCCCGGGATGAATCCTACTTGGTCATGATGTATAATCTTCTTGATGAGTCTTTGTATTCTGTTTGCTAGTATTTTGTTGAAGATCTTAGCATCCGTGTTCATCAGGGATATTGGTCTGTAGTTTTCTTTCTTTGTGTTGTCTCTCCCTGCTTTGGGTATCAGGGTGATATGTGCCTCGTAGAAGCTGTTTGGGAGTGTTTCTGTTTCTTCTATTTCCTGGAAGAGCTTGAACAGGACTGGCAGTAGGTCCTCCTTAAAGGTTTGGTAGAGTTCACTAGGGAATCCGTCTGGACCTGGGCTTTTGTGTTTGGGAAGTCTTTTAATTACTGTTTCTATTTCCTCAATGGTGATAGGCTTATTCAGGTATTGGAGGTCTTCTTGTTTCAGCCGTGGAGGTTATAGGACTTCAGGAATTGATCCATTTCTTCTAGATTCTCATGTTTCACGGCATACAGGCTCTCAAAGTAATCTCTGATGATCTTTTGGATTTCTGTGGTTTCTGTTGTGATGTCACCGTTTTTATTTCTGATTCTGTTTATTTGGGTTCTCTCTTTCCCTGTCCTTACAAGTCTTGCCAATGGTTTGTCAATCTTGTTTATTTTTTCAAAAAACCAGCTCTTGGTTTCATTAATCTTTTGGATTGTTTTTTTTGGTTTCCAACTCATTGATTTCCTCTCTAAGTTTTATTATTTCCCTTTTTCTGCCTGGGTTGGGCTCCCTTTTGTTGGTCTTTCTCTAATGTCTTCAGCTGTGTAGTCAGGTTATTTATGTGGGCCCTTTCTTGTTTCCTGATGAATGCTTGCAGAGCTATAAATTTCCCTCTTAACACGGCTTTTGCCGTGTCCCACAAGTTCTTATAGTTGGTGTCTTCATTTTCATTT
>JAJIBD010009192.1:0-76720 GCA_021461705.1 Cryptotis parvus
ATTCAATCACATTCAACTACGAGGACGACCCAAAGGAAAGAGACAGGAAATGCCAAACCTTGGTGAGAAAGACGTGGATCACAGGGAACCCCTAAGCCCATGGGAATGTACTGGTGAAAGCAGTGGCTTTTGAGTGAAGTTAGAAATAACAGGACCTGGGTCCAGAGCAATAGTACAGTGGGGAGGGAGTTTGCCTTGCACATGGCCAACCTGGGTTCAATCCCCAGCATCCCATATGGTCCCTTGAGCACTGCCAGGGATAATTCCTGAGTGCAGAGCTAGGAGTAACCCCATGAGCATTGCTGGTGAGACGAAAAGCCCCAAAAAAAGAAAAGAAAGAAAGAAAGAAAGAAAGAAGAAAGGAAAGAAAGGAAGAAAGAAAGAAAGAAAGAAAGAAAGAAAGAAAGAAAGAAAGAAAGAAAGAAAGAAAGAAAGAAAGAAAGAAAGAAAGAAAGAAAGAAAGAAAGAAAGAAAGAAAGAAAGAAAGAAAGAAAAGAAAGAAAGAAAGAAAGAAAGAAAGACAAGAAAAAAGAATAAAAGAAACAATGAGTCTATCTGCAGTAAGGGTTCCGGATCTGAATTAGACCAGTGTGAACACTGCCTCAGAAAAGAAAAGTGGGGTGAGTTCAGACTTGTACATAATAAATGCAAATACTCCCTCCAGTAAAGGCTCTCAGGGTCTCTCTTAAACATCTGTTTGGACTTCCCACGAACATTGTTGAGCCTGTAAATCCCAGCCCCGATTTTGTTCATCTTAACATAGCTTGCTGGAATCCGTTTACTGAGGGACTGATCTTACATGGGCCATTTAGATTTAATTCTTACTTGTATTTTTTTGAAAGTGGAGGGCAGGATGCTGCACCACCCCCGTTAAAAACTGTGGACTTCCTGGAGCACACGGCCTCATTTGCAGCCACACGACAGTGTTGTTAGACTCCGCAACACTGAAACACCAGAAGTAGCACACCAGATGGGATGGAATGGAGAAGGCGACCAGTCTCGATTAACAAAATACAAACAAAAGGATGTGAACGTGCCCTGCTCACCTTCTCAGTCTGGACATCAGGCTCCTTGTGGCCCTTCAGGTCCTTTTCTGGCTACCGAGGTCATGGGAATATGTGTTGCCCACCGTCAGCAAAACTGATGCAGCTGGGATATTGACAGTAACTAGCTCCCTGGCCCAGGGCCCGAGTTGATGGCTGCATATGTCAGCAGAACACAGCAGTGTGTGTGTGTATGTGTGTGTGCAGTGGGTGCATGTATGCATCAGGGCGTCCATGCACATGTATTTTGTTTGTTTTGTTTGGAGCTACACCTAGCAATCCTCAGGGCTTACTCCTGGCTCTGCATTCAGGAATTGCTACTGGTGGGATTCCGGGAATGCACACGCCAACGCACACACACACACACACACACACACACACACACTCTTTTTGTTGCTTATTTGTTTTATTTTTATTTTATTTTATTTTTGGGGTCACACCCGGCAATGCTCAGGGTTACCCCCTGGCTCTGCACTCAGGAATCACTCATGGCGGTGCTCGGGGACCATATGGGATGCCGGGATCAAACCCGGGCCAGAATGGGCCAGCCACGGCAAGGCAAACACCCTACCCACTGAGCTATCACTCCGGCCTGCCACCCCCAGCAGAGCCTCACAACAAGCCAGACGATGCCCCCCTACTCCATGGGGGCCGCCATTTTACATCCGGACTTCCCTCTCATCACAACTCCACCCAGCAGACCAGACTATCACAGCCCTGCTATGATAGTCTAGCGGCCAGTGGTTCATCAATAAATGCTTTATTTAGAGGTGACTACAAGAATATGCCACCCACACGGCAAGCCTGGCAAGCTGCTCATGTAGTATTTGATATGCCAAATACCAGTAACATTTATATTAGGTCATTCCCATGACCTAATATAGTGGTTTAAGGCTCTTTATGTTCCTGGAGCAAGCGGATGCCTTTGGGTTCTACAAGCATGAGACAGGACATATGGAGATATTACTGGGCCCGCTCTAGCAAATAGATGATCAACGGGAAGATAGTGATAGTGATTTGTTTTATTTTGTTTTGAGGTCACATCTGGAGATGCTCAGGGCTTACTCCTGGCTCTGTGTTCAGGAATCACTCCTGGTGGGATTCAGGGGACCATATGGGGTGCCAGGGATCAAACCTGCAGCCAGCACGCTGCAAGGCAAATGCCCTACCTGCTGTACTATCACTCTAGCCCCAGTGAGAATGAGACACGTTGGTGAATCACAGCACCATGTTGAAGAATGAAAGAAACCAGACTCCTGGGACTGCTGCATCATTTGGCGTTTGACTCAACACTGGACCACGCAGATGATGGCAGGCATGCGCCGAGGGATGGGGGATGGTGGTGAGCTAGTCCTTAGGGTGTAGGCAGGGGTCACCCATCCAAGATGGGTTCCAGCAACCTACAATTCTCACACCAGCTCAAACCACCCACCACATAGTTCTCAGCATGCAGCCTGGTGGTGCTAGGATGGGACGTGTGATGTTGAGTGCACAGACAAGAACGAGAAGAGGCAGTGGGACAGGACTGGGCTGGGCTCCTCCTGGGGCGGGCCCAGGGACAGGGCATGTTGGATGACAGATCTAGCTAATCTGGGAGCTTTGTTGTTTTGCCCACTCCCAGCTTAATCTATTTAAGCCAAGGTTCATTCTAATGAGACCTCTCTTCTATGTAAACACTGCTAGAGGGTGTGGCAGTTACAGAAGTCACCTTGATTGAATAACTTCTGACTTACACATCTACTAAGACTTCTATGTTTTCTAGATTGGGCACAGCTCCTCTTTATACCACTGCACCCAGCGTGGGACAGTTAGAATTTACCAGGAGACTACCACCCTGGCTACGCTGAGACTATAGGAAGACTATAGGAAGGATCATACTAGTTTGCTCTAAGCAGGCGAGTGTGACCCTTACTTTCAGAACACGAGAACAAGATACTCAGAATCACCCTGGTGCAGATAATAAGAAGGACCTTGTGGGTGCCATCTAGATTACATGAAGCTCATGAAATTAAGATGTAGTACTTTATATCAGCCCTCTCTCTCTCTCTCCCCAGTGTTTTACATAAGAGATAATCTCAGGATTAGTCCTTGGTGTAACCTTTGTTTATACCTGCAATAGGGTGTGGCACTGATCTTCTACACTCTGTTTAGGGTTCTTTGTTGACCCTCCCTGTCACAAATCAGATTACTTTGATGTATATAAAAGGACTGACTTGAGCCCCCTTAGCCTTTTCGCTTTCAGCTTTTTGGCTCTTGTGGCTTTTGACTTTCGGCTTTTTGCTCTTTGGCCTTTTGCTCCTTCTTCTGGGTAGGACTCATCTCGGTAAGATCCTCTCTCTTTGGTGGGAGACTTAGGCTCTTTTGTATGGTCTAAGTTCGGACCAGAGCTAGAGTTTGTTCATTATATTGGAGTGCTGTGGAAGAGCTTTTTGTACTATTAAAAGCCTTTTGGAACTGCACCGGACTTGTAAGTTTTCATCCGTTCCTCCCATGTCCTCGGAGGTAGAAGAGAACTTCTGTCCTGACACTGTCGGGGACCCCAGCAGCAATCCCGACAAGGGCACAGGGACAAGCAGAAGCTCCAGCCACGGTCACCTTCTGCTGATCGGGCTCCACTGCCAGGACAGTGCGTCTCATTACGTGCTTGCTCGCTTGGACCAAACTGCTTCCAAAGAAAGTTTCTTTGTTTGTAAATTTTCATTCAGGCACTGTGATGGGCAATGTTGATAGTGGCGGGTTTCATGGGCACAATGTTCTGGCTCCAAACCCTCTGCGAGAGTCGGGAGAGCTCCCCTCTGGCACTGTGTGGCCCCTCCCCCCCATGTCCTGTCCCTCTTCCCTCCTTCAGTGATGTCTTCCTGTTAAAGACCAGTTCCCAGGCAGCTTCTGTTGCCTTTAGACACTGTTTCCTTAATATCTTTCTCTACACCCCACACCTGAGGGAGATCGTTCTGCTCTCCCCCTTCCCCCAGACACATTCACTCAGCATGACACACTCCAGATCCTTCCACAGAGAAGCCGGCTGCACAACCCCATCTTCCCTTACAGTCGAGCAGTATTCCACTGTGTGTATGGGCCTGGGTTTCTTTATCCATTTGTCTGTTCTAGGAATTTGTCCCAAGGAGGGCCCAAAATAACTCTCCAGAAAAGCCATTTGAACTCCTTTGTGTCCATTGCAACACTATCCACAATAGCCTAAATCTGGAATCAATAAACATTTCTTAAGAAGTTCAACAGATTGGAGCCTACACCCAGCCAGCAGTTGGTGAACTGGAGTTGAGGGGATCTTGTCAACAAAAACAACACAACTGCCCCATGACCGGGAGTGCAGAATTTGGGTCTGGGAATCAGGGTGGGGCTCCAGGATGGATGACCCCTGAGCAGCTGTAGGATCCCCCACTGTGTGCACACACGTGCGCCTCCCCACAGCCCCACACATGTGCAATGCCCCAGTTTAACAAACAGACTCGCAGCAAGACCAGATGGATTGTCTCTCATGAAAGGGCCGTGACGAAGAAGAATCAAGGAAAATCCCAATTTGTAACAGCAGGAAATTCTGACTCAGAGAGTGGGGAAATGCCAGGAGGAATGAGCAAACCTACGAGCCACCAGCCCCCTCACCCCCCCATCTAGAGAACCACCGTCTTCATGAAGCTCCAGTGGACACAAAGGGTCCAAGTGTCCTTTAGCCCATCTTTGGCCACATATCAGCAAGTTGCCTTGATGCAGTTCTTTCAGAGCAACTGTCATTTTAGCCTTCAAACTTCCTTCCCCAAATTGAGGTCACGTTACAATCCAACTTCTTTGTTTTCTGAAATAGCTTCATTTGCTATTTCATTCAAGACTTAGAGATGGGAGGACATGTTTCCAAGCCATGGACACTGAAAGCTTAAGTAATGTTCCATTGTATGAACAGGGGATCACTCCTAGCCGAGCTCATGAGACTGTATGTGATGTCGGGGATGGAACTGGGTAGGCTGTGTGCAAGGCACGTGACTCCCTACCCCTTTGGTTCCATGCAGAACCACTCTTGAGGTCATGCCTGGCACTTCCTCCCCTGCATCCATGTTTGACTGTGAATTGTTTGGAATTTATCTCGACCCCATCAGCTTCTGGGCCGCCACATTCTTCCTATGAGAGATGCCGCCTTTGAAACCAGCTTCGCTTGATGTCTGGCTGGCTCCATCAGGAGCCTGAGAGACAGCAACTGGGGAGGTTTGCAGCAGCTTCACCCTCTCCTCTCATCTTATTTGTTGTGTTTTAAGAGGCGGCAGGAGGAGCAGGAGGGGACAGAGCTGGAGGTCCTCTGCACTGCCAGCCACAGGAAATCCCCAATAAAATTTGCAATAACAAAAGCCACTCAATAGTTGAAAAAATCTGACCTACAAAGAGAGGATGAGAGAAACAAACACTCATCCACTCTGTCTGAGAGGCGGCCAAGAGTGACCTAATAACACACTACACGCTGGCCCGGAGGAGGCAAACAGCACTGGGTCTGGGCTGCAGCTGGGAGCCCCAGCCTCAGATCAATGATCTGAATTTTCTGAATAGAGGAAGCTTTAAAAAATGGCCAACAGGAAGAGGTTAGGGGAAACTTCCCTTCCTTAGAGGCCTTCTACCACAGGATACATTTTTAAGTCAAAAAGCTTAAAGTGAAGGGGGTCAAGAAAATCTTTCAAGGTTCCCTCCAGTCCAGGATTCCACAACAGTTTGCAAAAACTCTCTGAATCACGAGACTTTACCATGATGACGGGGTGTGTGTACCACCAGTGGCCCACACTTGGATGCACCGGAAGAGACAGTTTCTGTATCCACATACTGAAGGGACCAAGAGTCCTCTGGAAAGTCTTACGACCTAAAGAGAATTTGCCTTGTGCATCTCCTGACTGCCAGAATGTTCTCACAAGTCAGAAATTAAACTCAAACCCAGGCGGGCAGGTGGGAACAGCCCAAGAAACCTGTTTCTTCACCTTTGTCTCGAACAAGGCACCAACTTTCAGATGACAGTAGCCAAATGTGCTCTGCCATTGCTCAACCGACTGGGGTGGGGGGCAACAGCTGAGCCCACGTTGCCCCTCCCCAGTGACCACACCAGGTGGCCTGGAGAACGGAGTCCAGCTGCCATGGACATGGGGGTAGGCCCAGTGCCTCTGCAGCCAGCAGCCAGCATGTGAGCCCATCTCTTCTCTGCACACATTGTTGGCAGGAAGCCGGGAGGCAGTCAGAGCTGGTGGGCTCCAGACTCCCCCACCCTGGAGAGAATGTGCCGTCCGCGATTACCGGCCAGGCCACTGCAGCTCAAAGGTGTCTGCAGAGACTGGCCAGCTCAGGATGGGTTCTCCCGCACACGCCGTCAGAGACTGGGGTTTAGTCTGTGGCTCACAGGAACCATGTACCCGCGCAGGTAGAGGCGTAGAACACTGTGGTGGCAGGCATGGAGCTGAACAGCCATTGGTTTGCGGTGGGGGCATGGTGGGGGAGGGCTGGAGGCAGGAAATCCCCATTACATGGAGGTGATGGCATTCACTCAGCATCGCTGCTGGCCGGCAGCAGCTGGAGACGAGGCTGCTAGGTGTCAGTTCATCAAATATGGAACAAGTTGCCTTAGTGGAGGGAGAAGCGCCGTATAGCATCATCTTCCTCCATCCCAAGGTCAAATCTGACAATGCGCAGGGGCCACTAGGCTCTCTTACTGGGTTTATCCTCTCTGGTGCCCACGAATCAGACAGCGAGAACAGAAGCCTTTGGTGCTTGCACATGTGACCCCGTTCATCCTCGCTGCGGAGAGAGGTAACAACAAGCTTTCAGTAACGGGTGGAGATGCTTCTTTCTGATCACGGTTGGAAGCCTGCTTCAGGTGCTTGGGGAAAAGACAGTCTGGGACAGGGAAGGGACCACCATGACAAAGACAGGCGGAAATGATCACTCTGGATAAGAACTGTCTGCAGAAAGTGGTAAAGGGATGCAGATGGCAAACTCTTAGCATCTGTACTGCAAGCCATAATGCCCAACAGGAGAGAGAGAGAGGAGGAAAGAAGAAAAAGTGTCTGCTGTAGAGACCCGCGGGGTTGGGGGGGGCTGCAGGAGGGGAAAAGAGGGAGATTGGTGGTGGGAAATGTGCACTAGTGGAGGGGAGGGGGTGCTGGAACATTGTATGACTGAAACCCTATCATGAACAGCCTTGTAACTATCACAAGTTGATTCAATTAAAAAAAAAAGAAACTTTCAGACATATGGGGTTTTTGCCACTAAGCTGCTAAATTAAAGCTCCCCTAACCCCCCCATGGCTTATGAAATCCCAGAAAGCTTTGTAGCTTAGAGGGCTGTTTCTGATGCCTATTTGTCTACTGATTGTGGAAAAGTTCTCACTTATTTAACCTTCTGTGATCTCTGAATGGTCTCTGGAGACCAGCTGCTAAGGCAAGCTGGAAGCTTCTCCTCAGGACACTGCCCTCTCCAGCTCTGGGCCAATCTGATGAGCCAGAAGAGAAAAAGGAAAGAAACAAGAGGCTGGGATTTACTTATTCAAATGAGTCACTTTGAAGAACAGAGGCCCCGGAGGCAATGCAATAATTCCTCGTCTACCCCGGGTGCCATAAAGAAAACCTAGTTACTGCACATCGGCTTATGAGTTTCCATAACAGAAGGAAATCTGGTCTGAAGATGGGGACCCTTCAGCCCTTCTGACTGTGAATCATTAGGAAAGAGGGGAGGGGAGAGAACTAGGGGAAGGGGAGAAGGAAAGTGGGTGGGAACAGCTCTGAGAGGGGCAGAAGGGAAAAGAAACCTTGATCAGGTCAAGATGTAAATCTGGGGCCTGGAGGACCAGCCGTGGGGTCTTAGGGTCTCCCTGACTGGCGAGCATGTGCTCATGGGGTCAGATCCCACCAGCCCTGCCATTGGGGCCTGGCCATGGCACTGTCTTTTGTCCCTGTCTGGTGGCGATGTGGCCAGGAGCGTCCGCGTGGGCATCCACACAAAGGTGAGTGACTCGCCTGCCCTGGTGAGCACCAGAACTGAGTCAGGCAGCACCCACAACTGCCAGGGAGGGGCGGAGGGGGTGCATAAGAAGGTGTGAACCGGCTAGGGAGGGCAGTAGGGTGCGGAAGGAACTGAGCTTGACTGTGAGTCCTGGCTGATGCCAGGCTGCTGAGGCTCATGGGACAGACCGGAGACGTGGTTTTGCCCCAAGTAGGCACCAGCTGGTTCCAATGACATTGCAGAGACAAGACTTCGTCAAGCGTGAGAAGGGCCTGGGCACTGCAGCTGCAGTTTCTAGAACCTTCCAAACTCAAAGTCAATGGACTCTGCCAGGAGGTCTCTGCACCCGCAAGGGAGGGGGAGATCCCTCTCCCAAGGTGGGCAGTAAGTCTGGGGGGTGGCCATAGGATAGCAAACCTTTTTTTTTTTATTTTTGGGTCACACCTGGCAATGCTCAGGGGTTACTCCTGGCTCTGCATTCAGGAATTACTCCTGGTGGTGCTCAAGGGACCATATTGGATGCTGGGGATTGAACCCGGTCGGCCGCATGCAAGGCAAACGCCCTACCCGCTGGACTATCGCTCCGGCCCAGGATAGCGAATCTTTGAGACAATAATTTGGATGCCTTAAACTGCAGGTGAGGTGAAAGAGCCAAATGACGTTACTGACACCCGACCCCACCACTGAGACACCACATCAGGGTCTCAAGCTCCGTGTAGGGACAGAGATGAGGCCCAGCCTGAGCTGGGATGCTTACCCCCTGTCTGAATACAGCTGGTAACTCTATCCGAGCCTGGTCTCACAGAGCACCAGTGGGCATTTCAGTGAGTCCTCTCGGGACTTTGTGTCCATCAGCCTTGAGTCTGTCTCATTTGTAACCGAACTTCACACATTTAGAGAAAAAAACCCCGGGAGACAGCGCCCAACCTGAAACCGTCTCTAACAGACACTCTCAGATGTTAAAGCATCTATTGTCACTCTCTGGCCAGGATGAAAACCTCTTTGCGGTTAAAGGAGCACATAATGAAACTTCATGTCAATATCCGCCATCCAATTACAAGTCTGCATGACCGAGTGACGGGGGGTGTCTCATGAGACTCAAAAGTCATGGACACATCAAAAGCTGGTGACTGAGCTAATGTGCGTGAACCAGGAATCGGCAGGAACTGGCCTGACACCCATTCTCGCCTTGTCCTGAGCCCTGGGGCGGGGGTGATGTATCTGCACAGCCCAGAAACTCGGACCAGCTGTGCAGGAAACTGAGCTTGACTGAGGAGGAGCTGGAGGAGTTTTTAATTAAGGATTTGGAAAGGGGCTATGCCAGCCTGACAGAAAAGAATACAAAGTGGGTTCGCCGGCCAAGAGCGTGGGGCTACTTGGAGAGAGGAAGGTGGGCAGGAGTCAAGGTAAATTGGGACTTATCTGAGACCACGGTCAGTGATGGAGCGGGCCCCCTTCTTCCCCAATGCAGGCGGCCTGGAAACGAGGCTTATGACCCCCTACTGGGATGGCTGCTGTACCCCTATGGGCACGTGGGACACTGAGGCTGCTTAGTACCAGCTCTCATAGCTGTGGACCCCACCATGAGTCCCTGAGACGTTTAACTTCTTGCAAGATTGTAGTGGCTTGGGTAAGTGTTGGTGGTAGCCATGTGGCTAGCATGGTTAGTCTGACGCCTTTTGGGAGGAAGAGATTACGTGAATGAGAGGGGAGAAAGCATGGGGACCGGAGTGATAGTACAGCGGGGAGGGTATTTGCCTTGCATGCGGCTGACCTGGGTTCGATCCCGGCATTCCATGGGGTCCCCTGAGCACTGCCAGGAGTAATTCCTGAGTGCAGATTCAGGAAAAACTCCTGAGCATTGCAGGGTGTGATCCAAACACACACACACACACACACACACACACACACACAGAGGGGGAGAAAAGAGATGGAGAGGAGAAAGAGGGAGGAGAGAGGGAGGGAGAGGGAGGGAGGTGGGAGGAACAGGAGGGCAGTATAGAAAAATGATGAATGCTCCAGGATGTTGATGGGCTGGGTCTAAGCTCAAGGGTGGGAATCTAGACCACTTGGAAGCCACCATCTGCCACGGAGTACTAAGTCCAAGGAGTGCTAAGTCCATGGAGTACTAAGTTGCCTTTTCATTGAAACTCAAGTGATCTTGAATACACAGCCTTCTTGGAATCATGGCAGCTACCTGGTGGCTCCTCAGGGAGCCGGGCAGGAAGGGATGCAGGGGCTGGGCCAGAAGCTCTCCAGGTCCCTGAGTCTGTCTGGGCAAGGTCTGAGCTCAGGGGTGAGGCCAGGGTCACCCGCACTTACGGTGCCAGCGAGACCGACGCTGCTTGGTTCTCGGCTTGGGATGCAAGGAGGGGCTCTGGAAGCAGCCATATCTGAGGTCCTGGGGAGGGGACCGTGTGGACCCTTGAGGTCAGGGCCTGTGTGTGTCTGTTTAAGCCTAGCACAGGTTTCTGATGGCGGGGACAAACTTTGTGACTTGTCTCCAACCCCACACCCCAAATGTTCCCTCGAGAAGCTTTACCCATCCTGGTCTCATCCCATTCAGGCACCGGGAATCGAGGCACATTTAGGAAATTAAAGAAATGATTTACTGCTCGAATCTGCTCCTCGGGAGAGCAGAGATAATGTCTCCCTTTCCAGGCAGTGAAACACAAGAAATCGGCCCTGAAACCTCCCAAAGGTGCCCAAGAGCCAAGTAAATGGTGTTTTTCTGGAGTTACTGTTTATAAACTAATGAAGTTATCCAAGGTTTTGCCTTGAAGAGAAAGGGACAAGTGATCCATTTCTAAGCTTCATCTTCTATGATAAAGACAGAAACCCTGGGCTGTGAAAAACTGGGGGAATAGTCGGTGTTTGAGGAGGGAAATGAGGTAGTGTCATGAACAAACTTCCCCCAAGAGGGAAACCACAAGAAAGAAGATCTTTGCTTTGGCAGTAAAGGCAACCAACTAATTATCATTGAAGCCCCATGGCAGAAACCAACAGTGACAGAGCTTTTTGTTTTGTTTATTTTTTAATAGATAAATAAAAATCCCTTTACAGGGGACAAACATGGTGAAGGGCTGAGCTCTGAAGCTGGACAAGAAAGGAAGAAGCTGACCAGAGAAGACCCTTCATAAAGTCACCAAGGCACCAAGCCCCAGAAGCTGGTGTTTCGGGGTGGCTATAGCATGGGCAGACCCCATCCACATGTAGGATGCAAACAGAGGTCACATAGCGATGACAATCTCTGGTAACATGGCTGAGGGACAGACAACAAACTCTGGGGGATGGGAGAGCAGCCTTGTGGGATGAGCGCCCCCATGGAAGAGGGCTGTGGGGTAAGAGGAAACCAATGAAGGGAAAATTCAGCCCAGGCAAAGGAGAGCAGGTGGGTTCTGAGCTATGGCAAATGACCGAATCCATGTTTCAGGAAGACACGGAGCATTTCAGGGGCGGTTCTACTCTGACTCCCCCATTCCGTATCTGACTGCAAAGAGGGTGCTAAAAGGATCAGTGTCTGGTGGGAGGGGAGGAAGAGGAGCTGTTGGTGACACTGAACAATCAGACCCTTCACAGAGTGGGTGGCTCTAATTTTCTGAAGAGCCAGATTACACTTCAACAGTTGTTGACCTTTCTTAAAGGTGCCAGGTACCCGAGAGGCCCATCAGCCCTGGAGCAGATCTGGGCACGTGAAGTGTGGATTCATGAATAATATTGTAAAAATTGTAAAAATGGGCAGAGCTGCTACTGGCTTTCACTGTGCCCCACAGCCCTCTTCCAGGGGGCGCTCATCCCACAAGGCTGCTCTCCCACCCCCAAAGTTTGTTGTCTGTCCCTCAGCCATGTTACCAGAGATTGTCATCGCTATGTGACCTCCGTTTGCATCCTGCATGTGGATGGGGTCTGCCCATGCTATAGCCACCCCCAAAACACCAGCTTCTGGGGGGCTTGGTGCCTTGGTGACTTTATCAGCTGCTCATGAGGCACCCGGGAGGGATGGCAGGTTCTAGCCCTGGCCTGCCACCCCAGCAGAGCCTCACAACAAGCCAGACAACCCCCACTCCATGAGGACCTCCATTTTCCACATCCGGACTTCCCCCTCGTCAGAACTCCACCCAGCAGACCAGCCTATCACAGCCTGGCTCATCAATACATGTCGGTTCATCGATACATGCTGGATTTTGAGATGACTACAACAGTATGCTACCTGCACGGCAGAGCCTGGCAAGCTACCCATGTCGTATTTGATATGTCAGATACCAGTAACAATTATAGACCTCATTCCCATGACCTGATGGAATGGTTGGAGGCTCTTTATGTTCCTGGAGCAAGCAGGTACCCGTGGGCTCTACTTGCATAAGACAGGTCATATGGAGATGTTACTGGTGCCCACTCGAGCAAATCGGTGATGAACAGGAAGAGAGTGACAGTGATTGTAAAAATGCTTCCAATAGACAGGGGTCGCCATGTTGACTCACCTACCCAACCCTGTTCTACCAATTCCTGACTAAATTTCCCAAGAGATGCATGCCAAGTGGCCAAAATTCATGGAAACACCGGTCCCTGTGGTTGAAAACTCCAGGGTGCCCCTAGGAGATGGGGGCCCAAGTACCCACCAGGCTGAATCCCCAACAGCAGCACCCACAATCCACTGCTGCAGCCACACCAAGGACTCAGCCCCACAGCTTCACTAATATTCTCTGCAGAGACGCCAAACTGTGAAAATGTCAGGTGCCCTGGTGGCCCAGATGAGACCTCTGCTGCCTTCTCGAAGTCGGGGTGGGCAGTTCCCCTCACCTCTGCCCCATACTTCCAGAACCCCTGCAGCCACACCTACCTTCCAAGCTGCCTCCATGTGAACTCATAGGCCCAGACAGTTGACTCACAGATGTTAGTAAATCCTGACATCTCTGAACTGCAGGAGCTGAATTAGACGGAAAGTAACACAGAAGCTGACTGGTCTCCCAGCAGCTAAGCCAACGCCTTATCTCTGTACTACTGCCCTGGCCCACAGAGAGTTGAACAAACATGAACACTAACACAGAACTTTCAACGAGCAACAAACAGCTTAACCAGTGCTTTGACAAGGACTCCATGACCCCATGATGAGATCTAATGATTTGCACATAAAAGTTGATTGTTATACTTAATGATTTTAATAGTGGAGGTTTGTTATGTAATCAATTTAAACTCTAGAACTGTAAAAAAAATAAAATTTGTACCACATACACACAAAAATGCTTCCAACACCCACACCCTATGTGCATGGAAAAGACAGGTGTCGGGGAGAGGAGAACTGAGTCAGACCTAAGGCTCCTGTCGACCCCCACAGTCCCTGCCCACACTATCCCCTGCTCAACAGTGAACATGAGCTTCTGTGTCCCTTCTCCAGTGGGGAATCTAGTGGGGACTCAACTCCCTCCCCAGGGCTAACCCTGGACATGGGACACCAGAAGAGCATCTGGTTAGCTCTCGCCATTCTGGAAGGCCTTATGGGCACTCAAGAAAACTCTATCCACTGACAGAATAATGAATGCTTGTGGGAAGAGAACCCTTTGCCTCAGGCTTCTGTGAGAGGAGAATTTTTGTTTGTTTGGGGGCCCCACCCAGCAGTGCTCAGGGGCTTACTCCTGAGTCTGCACTCAGGGGATCACTCCGGGGTCGGGGGAGGGGACCAGGGAATCAAACGCAGGTTGGCCAGGTGTGCGGCAAACACCTTATCTGCTGTACTATTGCTCTGGCCCATAGAGAAGAGAATTTTTTATGCCCGCTAGGAAATGTGATCCATTAGCAAGAGGATTTTTTTTTTTAAGTTGAAAATCAAATATCACGAAGGGTATAACCTTTCCCAAGCACTACTGTTTAAGGAGCATGTACGAGCAAGACTGAGCAAATACTCTAAAACAATGAGCTGCTTGACATTTTTCAAACAAACATTGGAAAACTCTAGCCCACATGCGCTCTGGAAATGAATGCCATTTGCTCAACAATGAGAGCCCTGATTCTCACCGTCCACTCTCGCACTGTGGATTATGTTTGTGGATTTCATTAAACCTCCAAAAGGTTACAGCTGGTTGACATATGAAAACCTTCACACCTCAAAATAAAGGAACGTGGGGTTGATTTTGTATTTATCAAACGCCCACCTCCCCCACCCTCCAGAAAACAATGGTCAGGATAGGGACCTCTTGCCTGACTCTGCCTCCTCAGGGTTCAAGCACTCTAAAGACAAACCAACAAGAAACAAGCTAATAAACAAATGGAATCGAGGGCTGAAGTGGAAATTGAGCAAACGGCAACCACATTTGGGAAGGGTGTGGGGGTATGCCAGGATGATAACAGAGGCCTTAGTGGGGGTGGGGGGTTGGGGATAGGCCCTTCAGACAGAGGCCATGGGAGGTGGAGCCGGCCCTGAGTCCACTGGTGGTCACAGACCTCCCAGACCCAGCAGCCTGTAGTGTCAACTGTCATCCGCGTTTTCCTTTGTAGAGCACTTAAAAGAAATTTCTCAAGAGTGATTCTTGTGATGTAGCAAGGGCTGAGAGGCACCATATACCTTCAGGGAGCAAACCCAGCCTTTACTTGAGCCTTAAGGAGCTCCTGCATTAAGAGGAAATTTGTGGACTGCCGGAAAAGCGATGGTGAGTGTGGGTCACGCTCCACCACCAAACCTGACACAGCCACTCTGTGCTGAGCTCGTGAATGACTGCTAATGCACAGAAGCCTTCCGGCTTGAAAGTCTTGATGACACAAAAACTATCCCACTGTCACATCTGGAGCGACAATCAGAGCCCCAGGATCAACCCCAATATGCATTAAAGGCTAGAGCGTCTGCGCCCAGACATGTTTCCAAAAAGCTGTGAAAAAATCACAGAAGCCGTGGTCCTTGTCTTCTGGTTTTAGTTTTCTTTTTTCCAAAACAATTTTTGGTTTGGGGTATCTAGGCCATTTATGGGGGTTCTGGGGAGCCTCCTCTAGGTTCTGGGCCCAGGGATGACCCCCCAATACGGGGAAACCAAATGGGGTCTCCTGTCTGCAGGGTACAGGGTGTGTGCATGGGCCTTTGAGCTGTCTCTGGGACCCTGTGCTCTGGTGCCAGAAATCTCTAATTTTAGGCTGTAGTTTTTTTTAAACAGAATTACAAAGTTGTTCATGGTTGGGTCTCAGTCATACAGTGCTCCAACACCATCCCTTCACCAGTGCACATTTCCCACCACCAATGCCCCCAGTTTCCCTACCCTGCCCCTGCCTCCTATGGCAGACACCCACTCACCCACCCACCTCCCTCCCTCCCTCCCTCCCTTCCTTCCTTCCTTCCTGGACTTATGGTTTGCAGCACAGATCCTGAATGGTTATCAGGTACATCCCTTTACCTACTTTCAACACTCAGTTCCTGTCCACAATGATCACTCCTAACTCTCATTGTCGTGCTGGCCCCTTCTCTGTCCTAACTGTCCTTCGCCCCCACACACACTCTTGTGGCAAGCTTCCAGCCTCCAAGCCAGCCTCCTAACAGCACATTTTTAAGTTTAGTGGTTGTAGTTGGGGTCTCCTGCTTCCAGTGTGGGCTCTGGGGCCTGGATACACACATACACCAACAGGTCCACATAGCCCCTGTGCCTGAGGCCCTTGCCCCAGCCCTGTCCATCTTACCTTCTCTGTGTCTCATTTTAAAGTACTAATGCCCAGTCCCAAGACTTGGGAAGCAATTGGGGAGCTCAATCAGAGAAGAAAGGTATTTTTTTATGAGGGAAGTCAATGTGTCAACTGTTTTTACGTGTCTCGAAGGAGGGCAAGGCCCTGGGTGTTAAGTTGCCTGAAAGGGCTGACTCCTTCCCTCACACCTGGGGACTTGCGGGGGAATCTAATGGCTGCTCTCGGGGCTCCTCTGCGGTACAGGAGGGGACGCATCAGAGGGCAGGAGCCACTACTGCAGGCTGAGCTGGACTCAGCGGCCCCCTCGGCCCGGTGACTGCCACGTTGCCCACTTGCCCTGTCCCCTCAGTAAGTTACCGGGTCATCACTGTCTGTCAGCTTTTCGGTCAGTCCTGAGGGAGGAAGGGGGAGACAGAGGATACCCAGTGCTGTCAGCAGGCACAGCATCTGCTTTGTGCTGACAGCCAAGGGTCCCTGTAGGGTTTCGCTGCCCTCCTGGGAGCCAACTCCTCCTGGGGGAACAGCCCCCTTCAGTCCATAAAGCCACCTGGGGTCAGAAGAAGGTTCAGAGCTGAGAGAAGTGAGAGGCCCTGGAGGGGGGAGCCAGGTAGAGCCCAGGAGCCGGGGGAGGTAGAGCCCAGGAGCCGGGGAGGTAGAGCCCAGGAGCCGGGAGGTAGAGCCCAGGAGCCGGGAGGTAGAGCCCAGGAGCCGGGAGGTAGAGCCCAGGAGCCGGGAGGTAGAGCCCAGGAGCCGGGGAGGTAGAGCCTAGGAGCAGGGAGCAGACGCCCACACAGCCTACTTGTCTTGGGTGCTCGGAGGCCTCTCCTCTCTGGAGAGTCTGTCTCAGACAGACTGGGAGCTCCAGGACAGATAAAACAGGGCCTGAGGGAGCAAACAGTTTACACAGCGCAGAGCAGAATGCAATTTTGGGACAGTGAGGTTCCAAATATTTGCTCTGCTGTCAGCCCGTCTCTCAGGAGGCACTCCTCCACCCCCCCAAGGAGATCAGCAGCAGGAACTCAGACCTCGGGAAACAACCATCCGCTGTGGAGGAGGGAAGAACCCAAATGCGGACGTACTTCTTGGGGAATGTGGACCTGGACCGGCTCCATCCCACTGCCAACTGCGGGACACTAGCCAGCCCGTGGCACACTGCTGCCCGAGGGGGTGGTATGTGTCAGGAGACAGGGGCATGGCGGGCAGAGACTGGAAACAGCCCACAAGGCTGCAGGCAATTGGGCAGAGGCTAAGCTGGGGCGACTCCAGCCATGACTGTTGAGAGCCAGACTACGAGCCCAACAAGGCCACACTGGGAACGTGCTGCCACACTGTGAGGTGAGGACGGCACAGAGGCCACAGCTGACGTGGTCTTGTGGACTTTAGGAAACAGCCGCACATCCGCTAGAGACACAGATGGGAAAACTGAAAATTCTCACAAAGAACAGTCGGGCTGGAGGGTGCTGGTAGGGGCAAGAGGGTTGTGGGGGGTGGGGGGACTTAGGACAGAGACCAGGAGAAGAGATGTGTGTGTGTGTATGTGTGCATCTCTGTGTATATGTGTATATATCTCTGTGTGTGTCTATATGTCTGTGAGTGTGTATGTGTATGTCTGTGTGAGTGTGTATGTGTGTGAGTGTATATGTGCATGTCTGTGTGAGTGTGTGTGCATGTTTGTGTGAGTGTGTATGTGTGTGTATGTCTGTGTGTGTATGTCTGTGTGTTATGTGTGTGAGTATATGTGCATGTCTATGTGAGTGTGTATGAGTGTATATGTGTATGTCTATGAGTGTGTATGTCTGTGTGTGTGTTTGTCTGTGAGTGTGTATGTCTGTGTGAGTGTGTATGTCTATGAGTTTGTATGTCTGTGTGTGTGTATGTCTCTGTGTGTATGTCTGTGTGTATGTGTATGTCTGTGTGAATGTATATGTGTGTGAGTGTGAACGTGTGTGAGTGTGTATGTGCATGTCTGTGTGAGTGTGTATGTGTGTGAGTGCATATGTGTATGTGTGTGTATGTGTGTATGTGTGTGTGTGAGTGTGTATATGTATGTCTGTGTGTATGTGTGTGAGTATATATGTGCGTATCTATGTGAGTATGTGTGTGAGTGTATATGTGTATGTCTGTGAGTGTATGTCTGTGTGTGTGTATGTCTGTGTGAGTGTGTATGTCTCTGTGTGTATGTCTGAGTGTATGTCTGTGTGAGTGTGTATGTCTTTGTGTATATGTCTGTGTGTATGTGTATGTCTGTGTGAGTGTATATGTGTGTGAGTGTGTATGTCTGTCTCTATATGTATCTGTATGTTTCCTGTGAATTTGTATACGTATCTGTGAGTGTGTACGTGTGTTTGTGTTTCTATATGTATGTGTCTGTGTGTCTGTTTGTGTGTATGTTGTATGTGTGTATGTGTTTGTCTGTGTGTCTGTATGAGTGTATATGTATTTCTGTATATTTGTGAATGTCTGTTTGTGTGTGCATCTCTGTGTGTGTCTATTTCTGTGTCTGTATATCTGTGTCTCTGTGTGTATTTGCATGTGTGTGTATCTGTATGTTTGATTGTGTATATTTCTGTTTGTGTGTCTGTGTATGAGTGTCTATGAGTGTCTGTGTAAGTGTGCATGTGTATATATATATCTGTATATGTAGCTCTTACATTTGTGTTATGTGTGTATGTGAATGCGTGCATGTATGTGTGTCTATATCTGTATCTCCATGTATCTCTGTATTTGTGTGTGTCTTTGTGTGGACAGGGTCTGAGACTCAGCCACAGGGATGGGCCAGTTCTAACACACATCCTCATGCTCATACAAAGGCTCATGAATTCTCTGCCATGGGTGGACGGGAACCTCCCACACCCATCCATGGGTTCACCAGTGAACCACGCATGTCCAGACAGACATGAAAGGTCTGCACAGTGCTGGGACTGACCAGCAACCATATGCAAGAACAAATGACAGCTACAGAGACAGCGTCACTGGACAGTGTCAGGAGCAGGTGAACCAGGCTCTGCCCTCACCAGCCCTGGCTCCTTGCACTGTGCCTGCCCTCCTGGGGGTTGCTCCTGGCAGTCAGCTGGCTTGAGATGCCCTCAGAAGCAAGGTTTGCTGGGACGGAGTTAATGTTCAGAGGAGGAGATGACAGCCCCGAGGGCCACACAACACAACAGTGCCTTTGGAGCAGGCGTGGGACCCCAATGGCAGCTGACATCCCAGGGAGGCAGCCCAGCTTCCCCGGCTGAGCTGGGTGGTGGCCTCTGAGCAGAACTGCCCCAGCCAAGGACAATCACAGGCTTCTCTAAGCACTGAGGGACAGTCCCTACTGCAGTCCGCCCGTGGCCACCCATGCCTGGCCATACCCGGGATTATGTACTCAGACCCCTGTGGCTGTAGGCTACAGCTCCTGGCTTGGGGGCATCAGACCGGGCTGGTCCCTGACAAACACCTCAAGGCAGTGGGGAAATAAACTCCAGTGCAGGCTCTTTCAACCTGTTCCAGGCATCGGGCAAGCAAACACTTTCTGGGCACAGGACGCCCTGGGGAACTCAGAGCATATGTTTCTTCCGTGGCGAAGTGCTGCCTGTATTCTGGAGGGAGGGAACTGGCTCCTTCTCTGCTCCCCATCCCCACACGCATACAGATTGACTATATTCAAGCGGCCTGCTTACTTGTGTTCGTTCTCTCTCTAAACTACAGGCTCCTGTGGGTAGGGGCTATGTTGGAGGACAGGTTTAGTTAGTTTGGGAGTTTTGTTGTTTTGCCCACTCCCAGCTTAATCTATTTAAGCCAGGGTTCATTCTAATGAGACCTCTCTTCTATGTAAACACTACTAGAGGGTGTGGCAGTTACAGAAGTCACCTTGATTGAATAACTTCTGACTTATACATCTACTAAGACTTCTATGTTTTCTAGATTGGGCACAGCTCCTCTTTATACCCACTGCACCCAGCGTGGGACGCAGTTAGAATTTACCAGGAGACTACCACCCTGGCTATGTTGAGACTATAGGAAGACTATAGGAAGGATCATACTAGTTTGCTCTAAGCAGGCTAGTGTGACCCTTTCAGTACAAGAGGACAAGATACTCAGAATCACCCTGGTGCAAGTAATAATAAGAAGGACCTTGTGGGTACCATCTAGATTACATGAAGCTCATGAAATTAAGATGTATTACTTTATATCAGCCCTCTCTCTCTCCAGTGTTTTACATGAGATAATCTCGGCTTAGTCCTTGGCATAACCTTTGTTTATACCTGTAATAGGGTGTGGCACTACACTCTGTTTAGAATTCTTTGTTAACATGATCCTCCCGGTTGGATTACTTTGGTGTTTATAAGGGGACTGACTTGAGGTCCCTTCACTTTGGGCCTTTTCGCTTTGACTTTGGGCCTTTTAGCTTTCAGCTTTTTGGCTCCTGTGGCTTTTGGCTCCTCAGCCTTTGCTTTTGGCTATTGGCTTTTTGCTTTTTGGCCTTTTTGCTCCTTCTTCTGGGTAGGACTCATCTTGGGTGAGATCCTCTCTCTTTGGTGGGAGACTTAGGCTCTTTTGTATGGTCTAAGTTCAGACCAGAGCTAGTTTGTTCATTATATTGGAGTGCTGTGGAAAAGCTTTTGTACTATTAAAAGCCTTTTTTGGAACTGCACTGGACTAGTGAGTTTTCATCTGTTCTCCGGCGTCCTCGGAGGTAGAAGAGAACTTCTGTCCTGACACTGTCGGGACCCCGCGGGAAGACCCCGGCAATCCCCGACAGGGCTAAGCCTTTGCCATCTCTGTGTTAAAAGGGGCTCAAAGGTCGTGCAATAGGAGAATACTTTAGTTTCAGGAAACCCTAAATACAATCGCCCCTGCGCTTCAGAAATCTTCAAGAAACTGACTGAATGTTTCTAATGATTAAATTGCTAGTACAAGCACCAAGAAAAAAATGGGGGCTCAAAGGTGCAGGGCAGGGAATTAATAAAAAACTGGGAGGAAGAAAACAAGGAAGAATGGGTGGGCGGGGCAGGCAGGCGGGGGAGCAGTAGGCTCTGACCGTACAAATGCATCAGCCTACTCCCCTGGCTCTAAGGAGGGTTAAAGCCACGGGGTGGGGTGGGGGTTCAAGAATCTTTGGAAAGGGGGCCAGAGCAATAGCACAGCAGAAGGGCGTGTATCTTGCATGCAGCCAACCTGGGTTTGATCCCCAGCATCTCACATAGTTCTCTGAGTACCTCCGGGAGTAATTCCTGAGTGCAGAGTTAGGAGTACCCCTGCACATCGCTGGGTGTGACCCAAAAAGTCAGAAAAAAAATCTATACAAAGAAGAATTCCCTGATGCATTGTCTGCAGACAGCTCGAGACAGATGCAGGCACTTCCCAGCTTCACAGAGATTTCTTTTTTCTTCAAATTTATGATGCTTCTAAATGTTTTAGGGTATTTTCCGGTCGACCCTCCAGGATCTTTGGAGTGCTTTGATGCATCCATAAACTTGTACTAAGGGTTGTCAGGCAAGGGCTGGAGCGATAACACAGCGGGTAGGGTATTTGCTGTGAACGCGGCCAACCCGGGTTCGATCCCGGCATCCCATATGGTCCCCGAGCCACCGCCAGGAGAGCCAGGAGTAAAGCCTGAGCATCACCGGGTGTGACCCAAAAAGCAAAAACAAACAAACAAACAAACAAGGGCTGTCAGGCAAGAAGCTATAAGGACAAGAAGGTATCAGCATTAGGAACTTCTCATGGATCTGCCAGGGCCTCTGAGCTGTCTTTTTCCAAGAATTCTCTGTCAAAGTGACAAAGGTTAATGCTTAATGCTGGAAGGGCCCTGACCACCTCGTCTCTGTCATCTCTGAAAATCAGGGAACGTAAACATCAAAATTTAGGGGTTCCTATTGTTTAAAAAAAAAGTGAAACCATTAAGCAAATGAGTCAGAAATCATCTAAAAGATCATTAGGAATCAAAACAGACTTGAAAATGACTTTCTAAAAGGCCTCTGGCACAAACTGCCTGTGATTGAGTCCAGAAACACGGCATCAACCCCATCAGGTCCCAAAGGCCCTTTGAGCACCCCCGATGCCCATCTGAGCCCACTGTGCCCATAGTCACGCTGCGCCGGGTGAGAGAGGGCAGACCGACACTCCCGCCCAGCTCTTCTCCGAGCCCAGGGGAAGATGAGAGAACACAGAGCACAGGTGAGCAATCCAGGGAAGAAAATGGAATATTGTGTGGTGTGGAGAGACACCGTAAGGAGAGACAGACAGACAGACAGACACAAAGACAGACACACACAGAAGACGGACAGGAGTAGAAGTGCAAATCATAAGAGGATTCCTCGCAACTTAAAGCTTCCGACAGTTCACGACCCCTGCCTTTCTTTCCAACGTGCTTTTTATTTAGCAGTTTCTTTTTACCTTTTTTTTCTACCCTGCCTGACTTCCACCCTGGTAGCACAGAAAAAAATGTGAATAAGAAGAGAAGAGGAAGGAGGCTGCAAAGAAAACCTGTTTTCCTCTGGACCTCACATGGTAGCGGTGGTGCTCTGCCTTCCCTGAACAGTAAACTTGGGAGGTTCCTCACGGCCCTTCGCCCCCCACCATGCCAGATGACCTGCAAGGCCATGGGGAAACCGGGAACCAAGAATCTTTTCCATCTCACCACCAGGAAAGGGAGAGTAAGTCCTGCTTTAGTGAGACAGGCGGGTCTCACGAGGAGACCCCAAAAGGCGGACCACCTAGGTGGCAGAAAGGGAGCGTTGATGAGGACCCTACTCCGGCTACACATGCAACCAGCCCAGGAATGGGACTTCAGATCCACACGCGAGTGCGCCATGAGACCAAACAGCCTCTCCACGAACGAGCAGGATTCCCATCTCAGAAGCTCCAGCAGCAGAGTTTTAGGAATAACACATCACAAAATTCCCTGGATTCTTCATTCAGGATGATCTAAGGGGTTCCTGTGGCTAGTCCTGGGCTGGGCGAGGAGCAACACACGTCCCCTGGGCTCTGGACTTTCCATGGATAGACTCCTTGACCTTGGGCTCCTGGGAACTGGGGAACTAGTGACACCCTAATTTCTCCACACAATGATGTGTCTGTTGCCACAGAAACACCGATGGTCTCTGAGGCGTCCTCGGGAGCCCTGTATCTCGGTGAGGCTGCACTTACCCCCTGGGGTCTGTCTTCCTGACAGCTCCCCTACCCTGACTTCCGGCTCCCTGGAACACTGGTGCCCAGAGAGACCCCAAGCAGCCCTGCAATCATGCTGGAGAATATGGAGAATAGCCCACCTGGGGCTAGGCCTCCTGAACCAGCTCCCACGGTATGTGCAAGAGGTTACACCAAGGAGCAGGTGGGCTCTTTTATTTAAAAAAGATACAGAGATGGATTCAGCTGAAAAGGGTCAGTGGAAACCTATTCAATGAAGTGAAAGTAAATGACAAACTTCAACCCTTGCGCCACCAAAGTTCCTTCATTTCTTTCCCAGTTTTCATTGCAAATGAAGCCCCACAAACCAGGCACTGCTCAGGAACCTGGGCTGGTTTTGGGACTTCCCCCTTCTTTTCAGACGTGACTATTTGCCTCACTCTGGTCACACAGAGCTCCTGCTTCCGCTTCCAAGACCTCATGATTAGGTGTGATGCAAAAAAGCCCACATTTGCCCCGAGAAGAGTAATGCTGCAGAGACGTGATTCAAGTCTGTAAAATAATGATACCCTAAGAGCAGTAGCAAAATAGCCTTTCGGATATCAGAGGACACAGATCGAGCAGGGCATGACCTCTGTCTGCGCAGAGACGCCAGCCACAGCCCTGCAGTGCCACCTGTTTCCCGTCTGCAGGAGCCTGCCCAGAGCGAGAAGGGAGAAGGAGGCAGCTTTGCTCAGCCGCTCTGAAACGCCTCGAGTGTAGTCTCCACTCTGCGCTGCAATTCTGCACACCAAGCAGACTCACACTTGGCTGGAAAACAGAGGGTCCCCGGACAGCTGGGCTGTCCACTGAGCTCCAAGCAGCTGCTGGTGTGTACCCCGCCTTGGCCTTGGGGTGTGCCTCCGGGCTCCTCTGTGGCAGACAAACTATCAGGACTTGCTGCTTGACCTCACTAGCACCCCAAGCCCGGGAGGAGGAAATCGAGGAGAGGGCAGGGAGCTGAGAGACCCCCTCTGGGTCTTACTGGGCCTTTCTGGGCCATGAGCAGAGACTGCCTGAACCAACATCTCAGCTTTCATCCTGCCTCTGTGCCAAGCTCTGCAGCGGTTCCTCCAGAGATCCCCTCACAGCCCAGGAAGGAGTCAGTTTACCCAGAGCAATGCCCTTGCATTTGTGCCTCCTTTGACTGTCGGGGAGCCGCTGGGGTCCCCTGACAGTATCAGGACAGAAGTTCTCTTTACCTCCGAGGCCGCGGGGACAGATGAAAACTCACGAGTCCGGCGCAGTTCAAAAAAGGCTTTTAATAGTACAAAAGCTGGGGCCGGAGCTGATGGCCCAGCGGGCAGGGCATTTGCCTTGCATGTGGGCGGCCCATGCCAGCCCGGGTTCGATCCCGGGATCCTCTATGGTCCCCCGGCACTGCCAGGAGTAGTTCCTGAGTGCAGAGCCAGGAGTAACCCCTGAGCATCACCGGGTGTGATCCAAAAAAGCAAAAAAAAAAAAAAAAAAAAAGCTCTACCACTGCAATCCAAAATCCAATATAACGAAAAGAATTCTAGCTCTGGTCAGAACTTAGACCATACAGGAGAGCCCAAGTCTCCCACCAAAGAGAGGATCTCACCCTGAGTCCTCTCTCTGAGTCCTACCCAAAAGAAGAGGTAGATAAAGGGTAAAGAGTAAAGGGGGCGAGTGCCTCAAATCAGTCCCCCTAATATACACCAAAGTAATCCTATCTGTGGACAGGGAGGGTCCTGTCAACAAACAACCCTAAACAGAGTGTAGAAGGCGCCACACCCTATTACAGGTATAAACAAAGGAGTATGCCAAGGACTAAACCCCTTCTTCTGAGATTATCTCTTATGTAAAACACTGGAGAGAGGGGACTGATATAAATTAATACATCTTAATTTAATGGGCTTCATGTAATCTAGATGGTACCCACAAGGTCCTTCTTATTATCTGCACCAGGGTGACTCTGAGTATCTTGTTCTCTGTATACTGAAAGGGTCACACTCACCTGCTTAAGGGCAAACTAGTTATGATATTTCCTATAATCTTAAGTGATAGTTTCAACACAGCCAGGGTGGGAGTTTCCTGGTAAATTCTAACTGTCCCACGCTGGGTGCAGTGGGTATAAAGAGGAGCTGTGCATCTAGAAAACATAAAAGTCTTAGTGGATGTATAAGTCAGAAGTTATTCAGAGTCAAGGAGACTTGTGTAACTGCCACACCCTTTATCAGTGTTTACATAGAAGAGAGGTCTCATTAGAATGAACCTTGGCTTAAGAACATGTAAATAGATTAAGCTGTGAGTGGGTAAAACAGCAAAGCTCCCAAGCTAGCTAAGCCTGTCATCCAACACCAGATTCTTTTCTTATAGGATCTGATTGGAAGAATCAAAGTGAGCAGCCAGTGTTTTGTCACTGCCCCAAAGTAGTCAAGCAGTATTTAAGGCTAGAGCTGACGCACACAGCTTAGGTGTTCAGTAAATGCTGGGTGGTAGATGGAAGGACGGAAGGACAGATGAAGAGAGAAACAGATGAGAGTGTTATGGGAGCAATCGACACAATAATAAAATCTCTCTGAGGCCACACTGAGGAATAACATCTGAAAGGAAAGGTGAGAAATGGGCCTTGAAGCAAGAGACTGACTTGGAAACCCTTAGTTTGGTCCTGGGACCTGAGTTACGGAGTAGCGATATGACACTGGCCTCTGTGAGGCTGGCCGGGAGGCAAGAGCAGCACAGGGTACTTCTGCTGAGGCCCAGACTCTGTCTGGGCTGGCCAGTCACCAGCGCCCGAAGTGGAGGGGCCGTTGCATACTGCTGCCCCTATCTTCCACATCACAATCCTAACAATCTCAAGTCAAGGTGTGACTCTCATACATCGGCTTAGAATTCAGAAGGATAATGTGAGAACAATCTCGTGGGGCTAGTACCAAAGTGAGGCTGAGAGAGAGGCCCCAGAGCCAGCCTGGTGAGCGTACCCCATGCCCAGGAGAGGACTAGCGGGGTGACTTAGAGGCAAGAGTTCATGTGGGCTACAGTCTCCTCCCCTCTGCTTACTGGTCCCTGACGAGACAAAGCTGGAATTTCACTGGTAACCAGGTGGGTTGTCAGTGGGTGGGCTGGATGGAAGTGGTCAACCAGGGTGGGCTGGATGGAAGTGGTCAAGGGAAAGGAGTGGCCACCAACCCAGTGACCTGCCACTACCTCAGCTGGGGAGGTGAGCTAGCACCAGCGGACAAGCCACCCAATCCAGCGTGGGAACCTGTTCAGAGCCAGCCAGGACTCTAGGAACCTTCTGTATCCGTCCAAGAGATGGGCCTTCCAGTGGAGCTATGAGCTCTGTAACAATCATGGTGCTGGAATGACAACACAATAGGGAGGGCTTTTGCCTTGCACATGGCTGACTCAGGTTTGATCCCTGGTATCCTAAATGGCTCCCTGAGACTGCCAGGAGTGATCCCTGAATACAGAGCCAGGAGAAAGCTCTGAGCACTGCTGGGTGTCTCCCAACATTAAAAATATATATGATATGAATTTATACATAAAACATAATCATATATTTAATTTATTTATATATAAGTATGAATATATTTTATATATGTTCATATTTTATTTATATGATTATAATTTTTTAATCGGGGCCAGAGTGAGAGCACAGTGAGTAGGGCATTTGCCTTGCACATGACCGACCCAGGTTTCATCCCTGGCATCCCATATGGTCCTCAGAGCACCGCCAGGAGTAATTCCTGAGGGTAGGGCCAGGAGTAACCCCTGAGCATCTTAGGGCTGACCTACAAATTGTTTTAAAGATCCAAAAATTAAAAAAAAATTAAAAAAATTTTAAGTTTAAAAGTTAAAAAAATTTTTTAATTAAAAAATTATAAAGAGATCACTGTCTTCCCATAGATCATCGATTTGCTCAAGTGGGCACCCACATATGGAGATCCACATCTCCATATGTCCTGTCACATGCGAGATAGCCCAAGGGCATCTGCCTGCTCCAGGAACATAAAGAGCCTCAAACCATTCCATCAAGTCATGGGAATGAGGTCTATAATTGTTGCTGGTATAAATCATGTAAAATATTAATTTTTTATTAAATTAAAAATATATAAATGAATAAATATATAAGCATGCCAGAGGAGGATCTGTACTGGAGTTGGATATAATTGCAGTGAATGTGGCTAGAGCTGTCACCGAGGCCACAACGTCCCATTTAGTCAGAATGACCAGAGCGGGATCTTGCAGGGGCAGAGGGCTGACTTCAAGGTCATCGTGCATTTTTCCCTCTTCCTAAGCGAAACTAAATCTGACCACACGGAGTCACGGGAACAGGGAGGCCACATGGCCCCACCCGCCATGTGTTACAGCCATGTTCTGTCCTGAGTTACACAGGGCTGAGGATGGGGCACTCCAGAAAAGAGACCCGAGAAGGGGTCAGTCTTCGATGCCTGAGGACCCCACCTCACCCCGATCACCTGCTGCTGGAACCACAGCTCTACAGACTCAACTTGCAAAAAGTATTTTATTTTCCCAAACTGCTTTTTTTGTCTTCCTTCCCACACACTCTCCTTAAGTCATCCCGTAAAACAGACCATTGGGGGAAGTGTCTGGGGTTGAGCCTGGTGGGGAAGAAGGGGTTTCCATAGTGACTGTTTGATAAATACGGGCTGTGGCCAGTCCCAGTGCTGACCATACTTTTGAAATAACTTTTTAATGCGACGACCCAGAGAATTCAAGGGGTGACCTCTGTATAGTTATACAAGACTAATGATGGTCTTGGAATTTTTCTTAAATTGAATTGACTTAGAAGGGATGTTTGTCCCAAAATTATTGCTATACTTAGGAGGAAAGTCAGAAGCATAGTCTGTTACTTGAAGTAAGAAACGTCAGGGGGTGTGGGAAAGCAAATACAAAACCTTAGTTTATGCAATCTACAAATCACAGGTAAGGGATCCCTAGACAAAGTTGGTACTTTTGTTTATTTTATTTTATTTTTTTTTTTTTTTGGGGACACACCCAGCAATGCTTAAGTGCAAATTCCTGGCTTTGCACTCAGGAATCACTCCTGGTGGTCTTGGGGGAACAACATGGGATGTTGGGAATTGAACCTGCATTGGTCACATGCAAGGCAAGTGCCCCACCTGTGGTACTGTCACAAGGCCCCCAAAGTTATTACTTTAATGTGAGTTCACACTTCTGACATTGATCACTTGATCACTTGACATCCCGTTATTCATCGATTTGCTTGAGCGGGCACCAGTAATATTTCCATTCGACCCTATCACGTGCCAGTGTAGCCCAATGGCATCTGGTTGCTTCAGGAATACGAAGAGCCTCAAACCGTTCCTTTAGGGTTTTGACAAGGAAGTCTGACCATCTTGTAGGTGGGCGGCCACGTGATCTTTTGACATCCCGTGGGATCCAGTCGGTAATGGCTCTAGTCCAGCGGTTGTCTCCAAATCATATTACATGTCCAGCCCATCTGATTTTCGATGCCTTGGCAAACGAGACAGCATACCTGACTCTGGAACAGTGACGGAGGTTGGAGCTCCGGATTCCTTCTTTCACTTGAGTGAGGCGTGATATTCCAAGCATAGCTCTTTCAATTCCTCTTTGGGAGACCGAATAGCATTCTCATCCTGCTTTCATAGGGCCCAGGTCTCTGAGGCGTATGTTAGTACAGGGATAACGGTGGAGTTGAAGAGATGTGCCTGGAGCCGAAGGTTCTTTGTCCTTTTAGCTATTTCTTCGATGCTTTTGAAGGCATTCCATGCCGCTCTCTTCCCTCCTACGCAGCTCTCTTCCTCCTACGCAGCTCAGGTTTTAGGACGTTCATCATGTTGACTTCTCAACCTAGGTACACATAACTGCTGCATTCAGAGATGTTTTGTTCCATTGAGAGTGAATAGGGCCTCTGGAACTAGTTCATTTTCATGAACATAGTTTTGTTGAGATTCAGCTGTAAACCTATCTTTCCACATTCTTGGTCGAAGTCAGCCAGCATTTGTGCCGCTTGGCTAATGTTGGTGTTAATGTTATTCTGACATTAATCATGGTTTAATTACTCTGATGATAAACTCAGATGAGATGAAGCAATGATCTCAGATTGTTTCAGACTGGGGCGAATTTCTCCAAATTTCATAGAAATCTTTCTGAGCATAGGTAGAAATACTGAACATTTGATTGGGGTGGAGGTGAAGTAAGGCCTATCTGACACAGCAAAGAGCCTTGAGTGTGACTCTCTGGAAAGAGGGCGTCTTCGTGGCCCGGCACCAATGTGTTTCTTCTGATGTGTCTTTCATGGTGGCCATGTTAACTTTGGTCTCAGAACCTGTGGTCCTGGGTGGAGGTGGGGCGCATGACAGGAGTTTAGCCACAGAGTTGCGGGACGGATGGAGGGCTGACTAGCAGTCTCGGTGTAGGGAATAGCTTAAAGGCAGTACAAAGCGAACAGGAAACTCAGAGTCCCCTTACTTCCGGTGGGACAATGACCAGCGTGCAAGGGCACGAGTCTCACCTGAGTCACAAACAAAATGACTTTCCTTTTACTGGGCTAAGTCTGCTGATAGGCAGAGATCCACAACCTGTGGTGAACGTTCCAAACTCCCTCAGAACCCATGAGTCACGTCAGTGAAGTGAGGGTAAGTGGGGGAGTCATCCAGCTTGGCCTCCCCGCCCCGCTGCCTTCTCTTCCACATCCAGACTCCCGAGTCCTGTATTCCTGGCCTGTGACACAGAATCCCCATCACCAGTGGTTTTCACAGGCCAGGTGGAACGCAGAAGAGATGTGTGGTCCCCGTGATTCATGAACTCTGAGGAATAAGATTAAAATCAGAGCAGATTTGGCCTCCTCCGGTCCAGTTGGACTAGTTTGTGAGGGTTCCCTAAACTGAAAATGGCTACTTCCTCTCAGACCCAGGCACTGCCGAGTTCAAGATCAAGACCCCCTCGTGGTGTCTTGGGTGTGGGTGTGACTTCTCCCTGGCGTACCAAATGCCTCCCTTCTCTGCTGCTTTTCACAGGAGTTGTTCATCTGTGCAAGTATCTCTGGTGTGTCCCAATCTTTGCCTTTAAGAGGATGCCATACCCCCTGAACAGGAGGTTTAGGACTCACCCTAAAGGGGTGTGGTACACTTGGTCAGTTCTCCAAAGGCCCCTGTCTCCAAGGACAGCCACCTTCTGGGTGACTCCCTGCTGTGGTTTCCAGTGGTGCAGGCACCAAGCGGAGGGGGCAGGGGCCGAATTCAGCCCAGAGCAGGGACTGAGCCAAAGTTGGAATCAAAGAAGCAGCCGGAGGGCGAGGCACAGAGTGGGGGGGGGAGGTTGGGGGGAGAGGCTTCGGGATGAGCTGCTGACTAATTAGCGGAATGCCAGAGTTAAGTCATCGCACTTGGAGAGAAGGATAGATTATAATTGTTAAGAAAACAAGTCCATTACCAAATAACGCATTTATTTACAGCAATGGCTTCACTACATTAAGAGCCAAATGGAGTAGCTAATGGACTTTAGAAATGACTCGTGCAGCCACTGTGTGTCTTAGCAGCTCCAACACAATCCTTCAATGCAGCAGGGTTCAGTGAGGGCAGACTGCCATTTCCCGGACCCCCAAGTTCTCTATGACCAACCCCCAACCTCCACCCCCACCTTTCTTTCAAGTAATTTCAAACAACCATTAAGTTGGCATTATGTTAATTCTCCTAACAACACAGAGATAACATTCCCTGAGAGGTTAGCAGATGTCTGGCCTCAGGGCCTCAGAGGAAGGGCCTTGCATTATGTTATCTTGTTTATTCCTCATGCAACCCAATAATGAATCTAGGGCTATCAACCCAACCTGGGGAAACCAAGGCACAGATGAGGGAATAACTCACACGTGGGGTTCAGTGAAGGTGCCAAAGCTCAGACTCAGCTCTAAGGCCCTAAGTGGCCTTCTCCTTTTCCTTCTCATCTTCACCCCAACTGATTCCCAACTGGACTTCGGTTCCATTCCACTGCTAAAGACCTGGCCCCAGAAAATCCATAGCAAATCTGTGTGGAGACTATTACAGTATGAAAGATGCCTTTAACGGAGAGAAAATCCAATTCTTTAGAGAAAGTTTCACAAATGACAGTAGCGTCAACTTCCTACAATTCCTTTCCAGCTCACCAGATAATGCCAACTAGAAAAAGCAGAATTCGCGGGGCACAAAACTGGGTGAAGTCCTGGGAACCTGAGACTGTAGTTTCAACCGCCATGGTCACAGAGGTGCCTGAGTGACTCCATAACCTCGGGGTAAGCGTTTTCATGGTCAGTTGAGAGGGAAGGAGGCACCATGGTGCTGTCACATATTCCTACACTACAATGCAGGAACTGAGGGGTCTCTCAGTCAGGTGTGGGGAGTATTCTTGGGTGCACACTTCTGAGGCAGGGGCCCACCTCCCTCCACTGCTGTCAGTGAGGAGACACAGGAGAGTAGTGCCCTCAGGGAGAAGAATGAGGGGGACAGAGGTGTCCTCAGAAGGGAAGCTGAGAGGCATGGATGTCCTCACAGGGAAGCTGAGGGGGATGGACGTGTCCTCAGAGGGGAGGCTGAGGGGGTGGAGGTGTCCTCAGAGGGAAACTGAGGGACATGGACTTGTCCTCAGAGGGATGCTGAGGAGGATGGAGGTGTCCCCTAGAGGGAAGCTGAGGGGGTGGAGGTGTCCTCAGAGGGGAAACTGAGGGACATGGACTTGTCCTCAGAGGGGAAGCTGAAGGGGGATAAATGTGTCCTCAGAGGGGATGCTGAGGAGGATGGAGGTGTCCCTAGAGGGGAAGCTGAGGGGCATGGAGGTATCCTCAGAGGGGAAGCTGAGGGGTACGGAGGTGTCCTCACAGGGAAGCTGAGGGGATGGACGTGTCCTCAGAGGGGAAGCTGAGGGGGATGGAGGTGTCCTCACAGGGGAAGCTGAGGGGGAAGGAGGTGTCCTCAGAGGGGAAGCTGAGGGGCATGGACATGTCCTCAGAGGGGAAGCTGAGGGGGATGGACGTGTCCTCAGAGGGGAAGCCTAGGGGCATGGACATGTCCTCAGAGGAGAAGCTGAGGGGGATGGACATGTCCTCAGAGGGGAAGCTGAGGGGGAAGGAGGTGTCCTCAGAGGAGAAGCTGAGGGGGATGGACATGTCCTCAGAGGGGAAGCTGAGGGGATGGAGGTGTCCCCAGAGGGGAAGCTGAGGGGATGGAGGTGTCCTCAGAGGAGAAGCTGAGGGGGATGGACGTGTCCTCAGAGGGGAAGCTGAGGGGATGGAGGTGTCCTCTGAAGGGAAGCTGAGGGGCATGGACATGTCCTCAGAGGGGAATCTGAGGGGGATGGAGGTGACCCCAGAGAGGAAGTTGTGGGGAATGGAGATGTCCTCAGAGGGAGGATGAGGGAAGAAGGTGGCCCCAAGTACAAAAGCTAAAGTAATGATTAAGTTCCAGAATTTAAAAACTAAAGAAAAAGATAAGAAAACAAATGATGCAAACATAGACTACCAGTAACAGTAAATGATCCCTTAGCTGTTGAGAAGAAATGGGCCTGGGGGGAGAACAGTAAAGGTCCCTAAAGTGGCAGGAAGAGGAGGAGCCCATGGCAGACGGAGGGGGGGGTGTGTAGTCGGTCGCCATGGGACAGGCTGGTCCTCAGGGCCACTCTCTAAAGCCAAGCCGCCCCACCCTGGCAGGCAGCGACAGCAGCGTCCCCAGCAGACCAGGATGGTCGTCTCTGCTGGTCACTCAGATGTCCTCATTGTCCCCAGAGTGACTACAGCACCAGAGAACCAGCTGCACGGGGTCCTTCTCCAGCTCCTGACTTCACAATGGGCCATAATTGGCAGACGTGAATCCCACAGGCCACTTCCTCTGCCTGTCAGCCTGTCCTAAATGAGGCTGACAGGAGCACATTCCTGCAAACTCCTCCTCGGAGCCACCTGGTCTGCCACTTCCGGGGTCGTGGCCTGGGTGGGGGCTGCTCAGGGCCACTTGGAGCCAGCAAACTTGGCTTGAGATGAGCCTGGGAGATGGCCGAATAGAGCTGAGGGGAGCAGGGAAGGGACGGAACCAAGGGAAAGCGGTAAGAGGTGGACGGGGTGACAGAGAGGAGGCAGCACACGTCAACTGTGGCCTACGTGGTGTGAGCTGTGGCCTGTGTGTGTACCTGAATCAATGCAATGGAAAGCACGGGGCCCAATGACAACACATGCACCTGTCACAGAGACAGGCTGGGGGGTGGAGTGACACGGAGGCCAATGTGAAGGGAAGCAGTCACTGGTGGTAGGACTGTGTGGGAACAGTGTACGCCTGAAAATCCATCATGAACAGCTTTGTAAATCATGGTCCCCTTTAAAGACAGTTAAAAATAAAAGAACGAACCCCACTCTGCAGTCTCTTACTAGGAGGAGGGGTCCGCCATACCCAGTGGTGCCCAGGGGCTTCTCAGCCAGTGCTTACAGAGCACTACTTACAGGGCCTACAAAGTCTGTGCCCAGCCTGCCGAGCCCCTCCCAGCCCCTGCATTTTCAGAATAACTTATCCCCATGAGGGGGAGTGCTTGATCCCTCCTACCCTGAGCACTAAGTCAGAGGTTTACAGCAGGGAAAACACTAAGGATGTGAAAGGTGCTTCAGTGATGCAAAGAACCGCAGCCAGTGGACCCGGCCTTGTCCTGCCTGTGACTTTCCTGCTGCCGCGCCTCCTGAAGGAGCTGCCGCAAACCCCTCAGCTCTGCACCCGGGCGGGCGCGCTGCCATCCCGGCCAGAAGCTGCGGGCAGGGCCTTCAAGGAGCCGACACACTGTGTTGTTTATTCTCCCATTTCTAGGTCAGGGGGCAACAGCGGCTCCTTTAGTTTTGTTCTGTTTTAGGGCTACACCCTGGCGATGCTCAGGGGTTACTCCTGGCTCTGCACTCAGGAATTCTCCTGGTGGTGCTTGGGGGGACCGTATGGGATGCCGGGGATTGAACCCAGGTTGGCTGTGTGCAAGAGAAACACCTTCCCAGCTGTGCTATCGCCTCCGCCCCACAGCTGCTACTTTTGCGTAGCTATGAAATTCTTGGGAATCTGTCTCCTGGCACAGAACTAATCAAAACCTCAGGCTGGCAAGACCCTTGAGCCCAAAGGGAGGTGGGTTTCTCATTATCCCAGGTGGTCAGTCCTGCCTAGTTAACCTAAAAGTGGAAAGAGCATAGGGGCTGGAGTGATAGCACAGTGGGTAGGGTGTTTGCCTTGCACGCTGCCAACCTGGGTTCAATCCCGGCATCCCATAGGTCTCACGAGCACCAGGACTGATTCCTGAGTGCAGAGCCAGGAGTAATTCCTGAGCATTGCTGGGTGTGACCCAAGAAGCCAAAAATTAAAAGTGGAAAGAGCAGGGCCGGGAGCGATAGCCCAGCGGGTAGGGTGTTTGCCTTGCACGCCGGCCTGTGCTGGCCCGGGTTCGATCCCCGGCATCCCATATGAGTCCCCGAGCTCTGCCAGGAGTAATTCCTGAGTGCAGAGCCAGGAGTAATCCCTGAGCATCGCCGGGTGTGACCCAAAAAGCAAAATAAATAAATAAATAAATAAATAAATAAATAAATAAATAAATAAACAAGTAAATAAATAAATAAATAAATGTGGAAAGAGCAAACAGCACAGACATTGTCCCTATAGGAATCAGCCCAGGCTTTGGTCTGGGGTCCTGGCTCCCGCAAACCATCCTTCCTGTCCACAGAGCTGCTGAAACTGTTTCCCTTCCAAGCCACTGGAAACCACTTGAAAAGCCACAGATGTGGGTTTTAACTATGTTATTTTGCAGTTTCTTTTCTGTGGTGGGCAAGGTGTGACAAAGAAATGAAATGACCATCATGCCCACGTTACCCATGTCCCATCTGACGGGATGGATATGATTTATAAATAGTGACACAGACTAAACGGCACCCTGTGCGGCCCCTTTGACAGGTAAGCTGGTGGGGGAATTCCCGAGGCGGACTGGGAATTAGGCCCTAACAAAACACAGCCACGCTCTGTGCTGAAAGCAGGACCTGGAATCTCAAAACCTGTCTCAGGGGAGAGGCATGAGGGAGGCGTCTGGGTGGAGGGGACAACGCTCGGCCTCGGCCCGCCCCAGTCACTGACCTCACTGAATCCCGCTGCCTGGGAAAGGGACAGATGGGAACACTCAGGGTGAGCGGAGAGCAGGGCTGGTCCCATCACCGTCGCCAGCCGGCCAACACTAGCTGAGGCTACTTGACCAGAGCGGCCGTGTCTGAGCATGGGAACAGCGCGAGTGAGGGCAGCGCCTTCCCCTCCTGCTCCACGCCCTCCCCAGTACCCGAGACCAGGCCTGAGCTGGGTCACATCTGGGTTTGATTATAAACTGCTGCCACCAGTGGCCAAACATGAAACCCAGGATGGAACTTTCACAGGCGACGGAACGCGGGTGGGGGAAGACGTGGGGGACACTCATGGGCCCCCATAGTGAGGTGGGGGCAGGCTAGGAAGATTCTGGAACGCTGAGTATGGAGACATAGTCCGTGGCCGCCAAGCCTGTTTCACCAGGATACTTCAAACCCCTCAGAGTCTCCCTGTGCATAGTATATGCCTGTGCACGTATGTTTGTTTTGTTAACTGCCACCCCCTGCAGTGCTCAGGGCTTATTCCTGGTTCTGTGCTCGGGGGAATGCCCCTGGTGGGTTCAGGAGTCCTTATAGGGTTCGAGGATGGAACCCCGAGACGCAGTGTGCAAGGCAAGCGCCCTGCCTGCTGTCTGTGCCATCTCGGTGCTGTCTGTTGCAACAGTTGGCACCCAGGCACACTTCAGGAATGCAGGTGAGGTGGGGGCACACCTGAGTGCCTGGGATAGGGCAGAGACAGGGGCGGAGAGGAGGGGGGACCCTGCTGCCACACAGGAACCCCTTCAGAAAGCCCCAGGCTGGCCCTGGCATGCTCTGAGCTTGCGCTCTCCCTCCTAAGCCCATTTCTTGAGGCGGATTAAGAAAACACTCACGTGGTGGGTTACGGTACAGACCCAAAGGTCTTCTCATGGCGAGACTGAGAGAAAATGGAAGAAAATTCCACTTACAAACCGGGTCAATGTGCATTTGGAAGGAAATATGGTAATTTTGTGAAGAGATGAAGCATGACTAAGGAAAAGCAGGCATTAAGGGGCCAGAACTACAGCTAAAAATTCACATGACATTAAATTAAGTTAGTTTAGCCTGAAATTAGGAGTCAAGGATGCACACAGAATAATAACGCTCTTCATGGGACTCATTCGTGTTTTGTTTAACCAGCAATGTGGCAGAGAGAACCACAGGGCAGGGAAAGGGTAGTCTCGCTGACGTCCACACAGTCGCTTTCTGGGCCGGAGAGAGAACGTCCATGAACCCCTTCTGCCTCGGGGTCCCATTGATTATTATTTAAAATGGTCCTGTTTTAGCCCAGGCCATCAGTGGCTTACAGGGCAGCTTTAGAACAGCCTAGCTGCATAGTAGTTGAGAAATCACATGATTTTCTTTTTACCAAAGATTAATGTGCGGTCCAAACCTCTAATAACACGTTTAGGTAAGTTAAGGAATATCCATTTGTTAGAATAACTTGGAGGCTGAAATTTCTAGTTGAAAGGATATGTTTTGAACGAGAGAGAAAAAAAAATAGGCCTGACACTATGAAATATGATGCTATGAAATATTCAGGGAGAGACTACCCAGGAAGGAATGGCAACCAGATGTTACGAGCAACAGCCCGAGTTAACGTGTTTCTGAGAAAAAGTCCTATTCACTTTTCTATTTTTCAAATGAACAAGGTCAATTTTATATGAAAACCTAGCCTAAGATGATCCGCATGGCATTTACATGGGAGCTGTGGCTACCTCAGGAACAGTGGGGTGTGGACAGGATGAAGCTTGAGAGCAGGGTGGGGAGATCCCTGGCCAGTGCTCAGATAATAGCCAAAGATTGAGAGAGGGCGTGGAATGATACGCCCATCTGGGCAATCACTGTTTTAAAACTTCAGTTGACTGGCATGCGGCCATGCAAAACACATAAATGGTTATAAGATCTTCATTTCTGGGGGCTGGAGAGGTAATACAGTGGGTAGGGTGCTTGCCTTGCACACAGGTTCTATCTCGACACCCCTATATGGTCTCCTGAACACCTCCAAGAGTGATCCCTAAGCATAGAGCCAGGAGGAAAACCTGAGCACAACTGGGTGTGGCTGGAAACCAGCCCTCCCCCATAGGTCACTTTCTTTTTTGGGTCACACCCAGTGATACTCAGGGGTTACTCCTGGCTCTTTGCTCAGGAATTACTCCTGGCGGTGCTCGGGGCACTATATGGGATGCCAGGGATCAAACCTGGGTTGGCCACATGCAAGGCAAACACCCTGCCTGCTGTACTATCACTCTGGCCCATAATAGGTCACTTTCAATCCCGCCAACATCAGGGGTAGCTGGCTGGACAGATCATGGAAGTGGTAATGGGGCAGGAAGAACACCCAAAAGGAAATGTTGCTGAGGCCACCTCTCTCTGACTGCATGCTCGTGCTGGACGGATGGAGAATGGCACTTTCTCTCTGACCTGTGCCCAGATGGGCAGCAAGCAAGCTCCACTTTCCCCAGAACCACACAAAGCCAAAAGGACCCAGAGCAGCGATGACTACTGGCCTTAAGAGACAGGTCAGTCTTGGCAACAGATGGACCGGGACAGAGGTGGACATCGAGAAACAGAAGCAGCGAGAGGCCAGCATGGACCAAGGACAGCATCCACGGGAGTCAGAGAAGAATCAATACGAGGTCTGGATGGGTGCTCTGAAACGGCCTCCTCCTCAAAAGCTGTTCCAGACACCTCATACTCCACCGTGCGGATACTGAGCACACACCACAGTCAATGGGAGGTAAGGCAGAAGGTGAACCAACAGCAAAACAAACACACATGGCCTGTCCTGTAACAACAGAGCAATAACTTCTTACACAAGGGCTTAATGGATCCACAGTGCAATTGAACAATCTCCACTAACTTTCTTCTAAGAAAACATTGCTTGATCATTTTTAGTGAATTATGTATAACACACAATATAAAATGAACTACTGAGGGTTTGTTATAGGGGCAGGCTTAATGGGTGATTGGGGAAATTGGAAATAATGGTGATAGGAAGGTGCAATGGTAGTGGGACTGGGGTTGAATATTGAATATTTGTAACAAATGATCATGAACAACGTTGTTAAAATAACAACAACAACAACAGAACAACAACAACAACAATAATAAAGCTGCTCCACAAATAACTATTCACTTAGGGGTCTCTGGAAATTTTCCTGCTAATTCTGCATACAAAACTCAAGGAGCCACAGCCCAGGAAGCTGCTGGGGCCAATGCGTAGCGCTCACACTGGATCCCTTCTGCCCTTCAACTGAGTCATGGAAGAATTCTTTGGGTGGCGTGGGGTGGCACCTGTTTCTCGAAGGAGAACCTCCTGCAGGCACCAGCCCTCTCTCGCCAGAGCTTGCTCTGGAGAAAGAAAACCAGGTCCCCCACCCATGCCCAGACATTCCCCCCTGCATCGCCCCCACTTACTTCCCTCTGGGTACTTCCAGCCAACGATCTCGCCACTGTGTTGAAGGAATCTGCTTCCGGGTAGTTCCTCGCACCCATTTTCAGCTGGACAACAACTCGCAGGCCCTGCGAGACCATTCGCGACATCATCTCTGCATCCTCCACGGTAATGCAGGCAGCGGGGATCTTGGGCACGTCTTCCTGGTACTCCTGCATGCCTGTGTGGGGCTGTGAGAGAGAGGCCAGGTCACTGGGGTGCATCTGAGCCCCCTCCACCGGGCACAGCACGCAAAGGACCCCTCACCACGGCTGCCTCTCCATGGCCCCACAAGGCTTAACACGAGTGGATGATTGTAGTTTACTTGCTTTGGGTTTGAAGGTGATTTGTGTTTTTTTTCCCCTTAACATCCAAAGTCACTTAGAAGCTGCGGCGGGCTAGTTGTGTCTCTGAACACAGTATGTGAGATTGAATCAGGTCATTTGCATGAATCCGGCACAGGAAATAGCCTCAAACTCAGCAAGACGTGAATGGTGCCTTAGTGACCAAGACGTTTACGTGTCCAAGTTCCCCCAGGGTGCTCTGCTGGCCTCTGGGGTGAGATGCTACTGAACGCACTCTCAGTGTCTGGGGTGAGGCAGGTCCTGGGCCACCCAGCTACAGTCTCTTCCCCCTAAGCCCCCCAAACACTGAATTTCGTCATTGAGTTCTAACACCACTGATGGAATCACTGCCTGGGAATGCCAAAACACTGTCTGGGAAATGTCGGCAATCCCCTGCTGAAGGTGCTGAGTAATCCCTGACCATCCATCCCCACCACTTTACTGCCATCAGAAAAACAAGTACGATCTGGACCCCAACAGAGAAGTAGATCAGCCCAACTGCTGAAGCATTTCTTGCTGTCTCCAGATGTGTCAGACATTCCCAGGAATGCTCATGATCAAAATTTCCACGAATCCGCCACTGCTTCAATCTACCTGCTAATGGAACACATGAATCTCCTTCCCTCAAGTGGCTCCTTCCCACGGCCTGGCCCCCCTTTCACCTGCAGACACCAAGCCAAATACTCCAGGCCACCTGGGCTCACTGGAGACCAGCAGTTTCCAAGAGCAAGTACGGCCCACCAGTCTACTCCCACCCTGAGACACAGTTGACAGTCTCCTGCAGACTGTCCACCTGTTTCCCTCTTGTCCTTGCTCCTGCCTGTCTCCAATTTACAGAAGAGTCTTTCCTTGGCCTCCTCTTCTCTGCAGTGACTCGCTGGCAGGCATCGGAACACACAGAGCCAGTCACATCACCGCCTTCTCTGGGCCTCTGTATGTGGCCATGGATGGGCCCTTCCAACCTTGTTTCCTCTGTGTGTGTGTGTGTGTGTGTATGTATGTATGTATGTGTGTATCTCTGTGTGTGAATGTATCTTTCTGTGTGAATCTGTGTGTGTCTGAATGTATCTGTATGTGAGTGTGTGTGTGTGAATGTGTCTGTGTGTCACCATCCTATGGTGGGTCTCTTAGTCTCATGCCATGATCTCCCCTTGATTTTCACCTGTAACTCCCTTGGAATGTTCTGAGGGGACCTTGGGGGACACAAGTGAGAAGCACCATGTGAGCCGAGTACTTATTTCCTCAGGGAAATGGCAGACTGAAAGGCGCAGGGGACAAGTCTGTCTTGCATCAAATCTCGGGGAGCCACTTCCTGCTAATTCAACTTTGTTCATGGTGCCTCTTTGTTCCTATGGCTTCATCTATCAATGCAGGGAAATAATAATTCCTACTTCTGAGTTTACTGTGCAGGTTTGGTTCATCTGAACCCACTCTGCTTCATTAACCTGAAGAAACCAACAAATGCCACACATCGATTTTCTAAAGTTGTCTGTTGCGGCGTTACCCCCACAGAGAAAGACAATCTGGTCTCATCCTTTACATCATCCAGACCCACCCATCTGTGCACACTTCTCAAAAGCTGACGAACGTGCTATTCTCAGGAGAGAAGACAAATGACTTAAAAAACCTGAAACTCAGAGAAACCCTGAGTCTGAATCTTTGTTCTGCAAATCCTAATCTAATATCACTTTGAGGTTCAGAGCATCTCCTACCCTGGGCTCTGCCTTTCTCTGCTCCAAGATCCCTAACAGCTGAGACAAACTCTCTCCCCAGAGATTTCCACATCCCCGAGTGGGAAGTCATGTCAGTGTTGACCTCATAGCATCGCCACGAGGAGCAACATAGATAATAAACCATGCAAAGGGTTTAAAACCATGTTTGGCACAAGGTCAGGACTTCATAAACATCAGTTGTTGTTATTATTTCTTCTGTGCTATTTTTCCCACCGAACTGGTGAGTTGGTGGAGTGATTAATGACCAACATAGTTTGAACTATGTAGGAAGACTATTTATTATTCCTTTTACCTTACGTGATGTCTAGGATTCAACAAATTCTCTCCTTGTTCTCAGACACTCTGACTCAAGAGGTCAGTTTAACACTTCTTAATGACCCTTTTAAAGAATGCTTCTAAACCCCTATGTACTGATAAGTTACAGCAGGAGTTCTTAACATGGGTGACAGAGCCAGGTGTGTGCATCCATGACTGGACAGAGGGAGGCCAGCAAAGGCCTCTTCCAGCCCTCATTCTGAATTCAAATTGAATTCATAATTGAATTCAATTTCAAATTGAATTCAATTTATTGAATTCAATTTGATTTCAATTTGACTTCAACTTATTGAAGTTTTTGGATTTCTTGATGAAGTGAGATCTCCAGGAGTAGATAATGTAGCCCTGCTTCAGAAATAGACAATGAAGACTGACCCATTTATTAGGGTCCCATTCTTTCACTGTCAATTGTACGTCAGGGGATAATCGAGTATAAACACCACTTTCTTGTCCCCATTCACAATCTTTCACTAAATAGCAAAGAGGCAACTGAAAAGGAAGCCAGGAAGAATAAAAATAAGAACACTGAAATATTAATACCAATTCTTCACACAGTCTTCCAGAACACCACAGTAGAGGGAATACTTCCCAACTCATTCCATAAAGTCACTATAATTGACACCACCAGAAAAAAATAGCACAAGAAAAATAATTCTTATGAATATGAAGGTGAAAATTCTCAAGAAAATGCAAATGAACTGTTACCAGCAACATATAAAATGAATTATGTACTATGACCAAGTAGAATTTATCCCTGGAATGCAAGGTTAGTTTGTAATCTGAAAATAATCAATGTTATATATTGATGAAGGGCAAAATCCACATGATCATCTCAACAAATGCTACAAGGCCTTTTGACCAAATACAACATATCCTTTCAATGAGAGAAAAAGCAGCACTCTAAGGACCAAATAAGACTTCCTTAACCTGGTAAGTGGGATCTCCTGAGCACCTCAGCACACCAACACTGAGCCTCATGGTAGAAAAGTGAATGCTTCAGCATTCATGACAAATAAATATTGCTTTCAAGATCAGCAACAAAACTAATTACTTGCTCTCTACACTTCTACTGAACATTATACCAGAAATTCTAGCCAGAAGTAATATATATGGAGTTCAGGCAGGATAGGAAAAAGTAAAATAATCTCTGTTCGCAGATAACATGGTTATGCACATCAAAACTCCCCAGGAATCTACCAACAAGCCCTATTAGAATCGTAAGCTAGCAAGTGCCAGGATACAACATAGATATTGGAACTTTATCCAATATTTATATTGAAAACCAAGTTGTCTGATGAGACAATTGGGGTGAGGGTAGGTGGGCTGGAGGTGAGAAAGGGGCATATTAGGGGTCTTGGGCTTTGCTGGTGGTAAGGTGCCGTAGCTGTATATACCAAGGCCCCAAATTTCAAGACTATTGTAAACAAATTATCTTAGTTATAACAACGTTTTGAAAATTGGTTGTATGGGAGCAATAATGCAATACAGCAGCAATAAACAATCTAAAAATTAATTAAGTCAACAGTTTCATTTATAGTAAGTTACAAAAAAGAATGAAATACCACAAATTTAAAAAAAGTGCAAGATTTGTACATAGTCAAACATTTTGCATTTGTACATGCAAAATACTGTTGAAATAGATCAAAGGAGGTCTAAATATTGGAAAGGTAGCCAGTGCTTATGAGTTGCTAGAGGGCAATGATTCTCAACTTGGTCTACATATTTTCCACAATCTTTAGCAAAATTGCAGCGATCAGTTTTGAAGGAATTGACAAAGCCAATTCTTAAAATTCATATAGAAAAACAAAGGGTTGAATGAAACTCAAACCAAACCAAATAGAAAGAGTAGAAAGAAGTTGGAGACTTATACTTTCAAATTCCCAAAGCGCCCACAAATCTATAGTAATCAAGAGTGCTGGTGATATACGGGTAGAATGTAGATCAATAAGACAGAACAGAGAGCCTGGAAATCAATGGCTACAACAACAGTAATTCACTTTCAAGAAGATACAAGATAGTTCAAGAAGGATAGAAAAATATTTGGTGCAGATGGTGCTGAACACACCAGATACCTACAAGATAAAGGAGCAAGTTGCACTTCCATGTCACAACATGCAAAAAATTAACTGTTAAGAAAACAAAAAACTACAACCCATAGACCTAAATGTAAAACCTGGAAATTCAAAGTCTCAAAACCCCAAGTAAGGAAATTGTATCTTTGATACAACTCCAAAATCATAACCAACAAAAAGAAAAAAATAGATCAACTGAACCATGAATTGCTTTGACCTCTTGAACTTACCAGTGAAAGGACATTTTTTGAGAGCACACATCCGATAAGGCTCTTGCATCTAAAACAGATTAAAAACTCTTAACAATTCAGTGATGAAACAGTCATCTAACTGCAAATATGAATAGACATTTCACCAGACACAATATGCAAATGAGTTACAAGCACAAGAAAAGACGCTGAACTGTCTTTAGCAGGGGAGAACGCAAAGCAAATGCAGACTCAAAACTAAACTTTCCCTTCTGGGAGACCTTGCATTACAAAAGCAGATAAAAAACAAGTCCTGGGGAGCACATGAAGAAAATGTGAACTCTTGTGTGTAGCTAGTGGGAATGTAACACGGGGAAGTCGCTGGGGAATACTCTGAAGCTCCTAAACAAGTAAAAATTTGGAGCCTCCTTCCCTACACCCCAGCAGCTCTACTCCTAGGCATATGCTGGAGAAGGAAAATATATGGCTTCCAAAAATTGTGCACATAAAAGGATACACATGACAACCTTTTAATGTATGTTCTGTAATCCATAGTCTGGAAGGGAAGGAAAAGAGAAAGAGAGAGAAAGGGAAAGAAATAAAGAACCTGCCATGGAGCAGGGCTGGGGAAGGGGGGAGGGAACTGGGGATGTTGTTGGTGGGAGATGGGCACTGGTGGAGGGATGGGTGCTGGAACACTGTATGACCAAAAACCCAAACATGAACTTTTTAATTGTATATCTTTTTATTTGTATGGAGACGGGCACTGGTGGAGGGACGGGTGCTGAAACACTGTATGACCAAAACCCAAACATGAACTTTTTAATTGTAAAAAAAAGAAAAAAAAAGAAAAAAGAGACAAATATAGGTGGCTTTACTTAAACAAAACAAAAAATAAAGATTGACAATAAAACAAAGGCTCCCTAAAGGGATGAGGGTAGAGTGCTAAGTGGCATACAAAAGGGCAGTGGGAGCAAAAAGATACACATGACAACCTCTTAATGTATGTATTGTAATGCACTATGTGGAAGGGAAAGAAAAGAGAAAGAGAGAGAGAAAGAGAAAGAAGTTAAGAACCTGCCACAGAGGCAGGCTAGGGAGTGGGGGGGGAATCGGGGACATTGGTGGTGGGAAATGGGCACTGGTGGAGGGGATGGGTGCTGGAACACTATATGACCGAAACCCAGATATGAACATCTTATGACCATCTTTGTAATTGTATACCTCACGGTGGTATAATAAAATATTAAAAAACGGGAAAAAAATTGTGCACATAAATATTCACAGAAGCAGGACTCTCGGAGAGGAAAGATGGGAATCACCATTTCCATTAATAAATGAAAGAAGAAACTGCATGTGGTCTCGGCAGACAATGGCATAGTATTCGCCCTTGAATAAATGACATACTGACTCAGGCTCCAACACAGATGAGCACAACACAAGTGAAATCACTCCGTCACAAGAGAACTGTTCTAAGGTTCCACGTTGATAGCAAATCAAGAAGCAGCAAAAACCTGAGGGTAAGGGTTCAATTTTAGATGGAAGGAGATGGGGGGTGGGTAGAGGAGCTGGTTGGGTATTGAGAGAGGGGATAAAATGGGGAGTGAAACTGACTCAGAGATGATAAAAATATTACAATTAGAAAGTGGTGGGGTTTGCGCAACTCCTTGAATGCACTAAACCCATCAATGGTGTGTATCTGAAGAATAAACACTAGAGCATGTGAACCATATGCCAACTACACTCCTACTATTAAAGAAAAATATTCAATGCTGTAGATGTCACTATGGGGGAGAAAAACATGGTCTCTTTCATTCCAAAAACTCATGCTTGGAGCGTGAGAGATAGTACAGAGTTCAAGGTGTGCAACTTGTATGGAGCCATCCCAGGTTCTGGCCTCACTATGTATCTGAACCTCTGAGCATGGCCAGGAGTGATCCCTGAGCACAGAGCCAGGGGTAAGCTCTGTGCACCAATGGGGCAGCCCAATTCCAGCACTTTTGCCCCCAAATCGTGTTTTCAAGATGTATGGAAACAAAGCCAGTGGGTCTCTGTGCTTGCAAAAGTGAATAGCCCATATTTAAAATGAAAGTTTGAAATGTGAGTCTAAATCTGGCATTTCAAAATTCACTAAAGCCTGTGTGTCTTGTGCTAAATGATAGCATATGAAATGGGCTGAATATCTTATTTGCAAAGAGAAAGTGCCAGGCATAAGCAAGTGTGTGACTTCTCACCAAATTACTCTCCACAGCCCTTGATGACAATCGGTTCTGCCCGAGTTCCTTGTGGAAGATTCCGGGTATTCTATGTTCCTAAGCATTTCAAAGTTTGCAAAGCTCAAATCAACTGTTGGAGAGAGGGATGTAGGCTTGGACAATGATATCCAACAAGAGGACAATTCTGCACCCCCAGGAGAACATATAGGTTTCCCCAGGGTCCTATCTGACTGAAGTAAAGGTCCTTCACAACACACACAAGCTCGGGACATCTCACAGGGAAGAGACTTGGCTAGAAATGTGTTTGAAACTCAGTTTGTTCTTTCTGTGAAGGTTTTATCTATCCTCTATTAGTAAGAACACTTGCTCTGTTGATTAGAAAGGCATGTTTGACTTAAAAATCAGTTTGAAGGTGACTCTCTTGGAAAGTTTATATGGACTATTAGTTTTTTAGAAGTACCACCTGAGGAGTAAATTCATTGCAGGCTTCTCTACTATCATTAGCAGCAATAAAAGTAATCTCAGATATTCATACTCTCATCACAAAAGCAAAAGGATTCATTTACCACAGTTTTGAAAAAATACTTATTACAACTCTTTCCAACTCTCAAAGGTTAAAAAACCTGATCATGAGAGAATTAACTAATATAATGACTGAGTTTGGCTGGTAAATTCATTCCTTATTTCTGTGATTCGTTTGAGAAGATGAAAGAGAGACCTTAAAACCCCAGTTCTTGAATCTTCCCGCATACTGAGAACTCTACATGACAGAACACAACCTCATTTCATATCTCAACCCTTGCAGGTCTCAATAAAAAAAGGCCATCAGAAACCCATGATTTCAGAGGTGGACCTTCTTCCAAATATGGCTCCCCACACAGCCAGCTACCGAGAAAGAGAAAAGAAGGAAGAGGGACAAAATGCCTAGAGGAAGAAGCTGATTTTCAACATAAAAAAAAGCCTACAGGCAGACTTTTGGCTTCTTTTTCTCTAAAATAAAGCAATGTAACACAAATGAACCGAAGAATAAATAAATGAATTTCTTGTTTAGATTTTTAAGCACACTATAGAGATCACATCTTAAAGATACATATTATAGGGCCAGAGAGAGTACAGTGGGTAAGGTGGGTGTTGGACATAAAGTTAACTCTGGTTTTATTCCCCAAACTGCATATGGTCTCCTGAGCACCACCAGGAGTGACCCCTGAGCGTAATCCCAGAGTAATCCCAGAGCATAACAGGGGTGTGGCCTCCCAAAAGATATTCTAACCAGATGCAGATACCCCAGGCAGAGCAGATACCAGCTCTTCCCGTTGAACCCCTGCACTCCACTGACCACAAGAGTGACTTCCAGCCCGAGGCCACCATCCCGATGAACCCAGAGGAACCCCCCACACCATCGATCTTTTTAATCCACACTCCACAGCTCTTCAGATCTCCACCCAAGAGATAAATCCAACCTCCAGCCTACAAGGACCTGCCATTCAGAGACCCACCCTTCAGAGGAGAGTATTTCAAGCCCAGGAATGCTTGAGCCACAGGCGCAGATACCCCAGGCAGAGCAGATACCAGCTCACCCTGTAGCGCGTGGCCGCAGAGCGGCCGCACAATTACTTCCACACCCCTCTCAGAGAACCCTGCAAGCTACTGAGAATATACCATCCATACGGGCAGAGCCTGGCAAGCTGTCCGATGCATATTCAATATGCCAAAACCAGTAATAAAAATGTGTTTCTTCCTGAAAAATTCTAACCTAATATCACCAGTAAATAGAATACAGGTTATAGAAAAAAATCTGTTTTAAGAAAAACCATAAAATTATTGCAAACTGCAATGGGCAAAAGGAGAGAGAGAGAGAGCGAGAGAGAGAGGAGAGAGAGAAAAGAAGAGAGAGAGGAGAGAGAGAAAGAGAGAGCAAGAGAGAGCGAGACAGAGTGAGAGAGAGAGAAAGAGAGAGCAAGAGAGAGCGGGACAGAGTGAGAGAGAGAAAGAGAAAGAGAGAGACAGAAAGAGAGACAGAGAGAGAGAGAGAGAGAGAGAGAGAGGAAAAGTGCCCTGCCATAGAAGCAGGTTGGGTGGGGAGGGAAACTTGGGACATTAGTGGTGGGAAATGTGCACTGGGGAGGGACAGGGCTGGAACACTGTATGACTGAACCCCAATCATGAACAGCTTGTCATGGTCTATCATACGGTAATTCAATAATAAAACAAAAAGAAAAACCATAACATGTAAAAATAGGAAAAGAATAAAACTATAAATGTGGTGGCACACCTGCAGAGAGGAGTGTGACGCACCTATTTTATTTAAAGCTGCATCATCTATCATAGAAGATTCCAGAAGATTCAGTACTGAATCCTGCTCACAGTGTTGCTGGTGTTTGCCTTGGAGCTATACAGGTGGTGGTATTAGTGGAGACTAAGACAATCCCTCTACCCTCCTGCTCTCCCTCTTTCTTCTCCACTTAGAACATGGCTGGAGATCTGGAGAAGCAACCCACTTCTGAGTACCATGAGTTAGCAAAGTAAACCAAGAAGGTGGAAGTCATAAAGATGAAGTCTAGAGCCCTACTGACATCATGCCCTGTGACGTACAGCAAGCAAACTCCTATTTTCTATTTTTTTGTTTGTCTGTTTGTTTGTGGGTCACACCCAGTGATCAGATCTTACTCCTGGCTCTCTGCTCAGGTATCACTCCTGGAGGAGTCCCCATGCAGTGCCAGGGACTGAGCCCAGGTCAGCCACATGTAAGGCAAACACCTCCCCACTAATCTGTCTCTCTATCCCTGTACCCCCCCATTTCTGAGTTATTGTAATCACAAAGTTTGTGCCAACTTGACCTAATTCAATGGAGACAGGGGAGTCTTTTTTAACAAGTGGTGCAGGGAAGATTGGGTGTCTACCTGAAATAAAGATTGACATGCCCCTTACTGAAGACTGCATACCAAAATGAACTCAAATTGGAATGAAGGCTTATGTGTAAGGCCAAGGCTAAAAAAAATTGTGTCGGGGTATGCTGGGTGCCCCCAAAAAATCCAGGAGCAGGGTCAGGGGATCCCCTTCTGCCACAGAGGATTGGCGGCCGGCACACAGAGAAAGAGCGTGAGAATCCAGCCAAGTTTCAAAAGGTTTTACTCACACTCGTTCTGGTACACAATTTAGTAACAGGAAAACCCCAGACTTTAGGTTCCTGGCTGGGCCCTGGCCATGTGTAGATTTAGAATTCTAGGGCAAGATGGTTGCTACCATGTGCTAAGGCCCAATAGGGAAGAGAACAGAGAGGCAGAGGGCAACGAGGAAGAGAGAGGAAAAAAAGGCAAAAGGTGAAAAAGGCAAAAAGGTTTTCTAACTTTTCAGCCTAGACTGGCCCACATCAATGGAAAGCAGTTAGGGTCAATCCCCCTCAGGTAAGTTCTCCCAGGTCCTCACCTAGTCCCAGTGAAATGTTAATATCGCTCCAGCCAAGGCTACAGGCCCTGCCCTTGGTTCTCCACCAGGCCCTATGTAGATGGGAGAAAAGGGCATCTGAGATGAACTGTATCTCAGAATACAAAGGCATGCCTCTGTACCAATGGATATTCTACAGCCAGGTATATATTTCTCCAAGCCTTCACAAGATTCTCATCTTTACTTCATAGTTGTTTTGTACATTAGCCTTTAGTCTTATAGAGAGCCATGCTTGCTTTCTTGGAGGCAAACAGCATTTCTCTCTGGTCTAATTACTTAGAGATCCAAAGTGGCCAGGTAAATATACTGGTAAGATCTATCTAGTCCCATGATGATTGTGGTAGCATGAGATCAAATATACCAGCTAACATAGAATATATGGTAAGATATATTGAACATAAAGTCACATATTCCAACTGTTTTCTTGCCCCTATATCTACAAAAGTGACCTGCAAGAGGTAACTCCAGGCAAGATGCAGAGGCTCTGGGCAACAGTGTACTGCAACAGCATTGAACCTGGCAATGCTTTCTTGGTTATGGCTCCAAAAGATACAGACAACAGAAGGAAAACTGACAATCAGACATCATGAGTGAAGATTTTTGTGCATCAAAACCCACCATATTTATAGGTAATAAGACAATCTAAAAAGGGAATAAATACTTGCAAATAACTTCTCTATGGCAGAGCCTGGCAAGCTACCCGTGTCGTATTTGACATGCCAAATACCAGTAACAATTATAGACCTCATTCCATGACTTGATTGGAATGGTTTGTGGCTCTTTATGTTCCTGGAGTGGGCAGAGGCCTTGGGCTATCTCGCATGTGACAGGATGTATTGAGATGTTACTGGTGCCTGTTCAAGCAAATGGATGATCTACAGTAAGACAGTGATACAGTGATACAGTGAAATAATTTCTCTGCTAAAGGATTAATATTCAGAATAGACAGAGAACTTAGAAGACTTGAAGAAACACACCTTCAAGGACAATGCGCCAATGGCCACCAAACAGGACAAGCATCATGAGTTATCCCAGAGCCATAGACACCACCTCGTCACACCCATCCACTCCTCCTAGTGACAGTTACTATCAAAGAGCAGAAGAGAGACGCTGGCAAGGACAAGGGGAAACTGGAACCCTCCTGAACAGCTGGTGGATATGTCAACTGGAAAATACAACATTTCTCAGGGGGGAAAAAAAGAACAAACCGCACATAGAGAAATATCTTTTAGATAGTCAAACAACAGGATTCTGCCATCTGTAGCCACATGGAGGGGCGTGGGAGGAATCATGCTTTGTGAAGTCAGATGGAGAAACAAAATGCCATATGACTTCACTCATCTGTGGTATGGTAGTGTGAAAAGAACTAACCGAGTATTTGGATTATAAGGATGACAATATAGCAGTTACCAGGAAGGGAGAGGAAGGGAGACAGGGGAGAAACAGGAACAAAGGGGATGCTGGTGTGGTGAGGGATAAAGTGACTTTGGCATGGCGAACTTTCTGTCGTGCAGACACATGGGGAGTTTTCCATGAAACACGTCTAAACTTTTAGAACGTTTTCATGTAAGGTGCCTTCAGTTAAACAAAAATTACAAAGAGGACTAACTGATGATCGGGTAATTCCACTTCTGGAAATGGTAATGCAGGGCCTGAGAGAGAGATTTCATATCTCTAAGACCATATCCATAGCTTCCTCATTCACCCAAGTTTCCATGGAAGTACAAGCAGATAACCAAAAAAATAGTAGTTACATACAATGATATGGAGCTTGGCCTTTAAGAGTAAGGAATTCGGGAAAACTTAACATGGTTGAGCTCTGGAGACATGGGATATGATTCCACATAAATAAGCTTCTTAAAATTGTCAAAATCATAGAAAAAGAAGGTGGAACAACAGCTGCCAGGGCTGGGTAGGGGAATAGAGAAGCCACTGTTTGATAGTTACAGCTTCAGCTTTGCCGGGTGTGACTCAAAAAGAAAGCAATAAATAAATAAATAAATAAATAAAAACAATTCAGCACAGAACTTGGGCAAGGATACAGAAAAGAGGGACGAACTGTATAGCAAGGAAGAGGCCTGGAAACACACAGAAGAGGACCCAGCATGGGTACTAACTACCCAGAGAGCATCTGAGTGTGGAGTGATATCAACTCAGTTCTTTAACTTCACTTGGTTCTTTTGAGAAATCACCAAGCTGGCTTTGTTAAGAATGTCACTGGGGCTGGAGCGATTGTCTTGCACATGGCCGACCAGGGTTCGATCCCTGGCATCCCATATGGTCCTCTCTGAGCATTGCCAGGAGTAATTCCTGAATGCAGAGCCTGGAGGAATGGAGGAATGGAGGAATGGAAGAGGAAAAGGAGAAGAAGGCGGATGAGGAGGAGGAGGAGGAGGAGGAGATCATCATTAGGGCCATAGAGAGGGAGACAGGCTCCCTGCACACAACTGACCTAGGTTTCATGCCCAGTACCACTTGGTGCCCGAGCATCGCTGAGTCCTGCCCTGGAAGCCCCTAAGCACCACAGGGGTGACCCGGTAATCTCCAGCACCCAGAGCCCAAGCAGCACCAGATCCTCACACCGAACCACCATGGGTAGAAGCAAGTGGGGATGGTCCAACCTACAGTTTGTGCGTGGAAGGGTCCACGGGAGTGGGTGCTTGGCTGGTGGTGGTGCATGAACAGACATTTCAAGAGTGACCCCAACACGTAAAGCATGCAGTAGACCAATGTGATCTCTGAAAAGAGCTTAAAAAACCCTGGAGAAGAAGAAAATGCTATTGACCTACTCTCTTATGCCAAGTTTCTCTCTTTGACTTTAATTTTTAATGTTTTCCCAGGCAAGCTCATTTGCCCACTGGTCAGTCACAGGGTCTGTGTGGGAGCATGGAGAGGGCTTCCAAAGACGTAAGTGGTGACTCCACACCCATTTCCAGTTGAGCAGGTCTAGGTTGGGCTCAGGAGAACATGCCTTTCTATCAAATTTCCAGATGCTGCTGAAACTGTTAGTTCAGAATGTTGGAGAGTTCAAGACTTTGCCAGGAAAAAAAAAGAAAATCTCATTCAAAAAAGCCAGTACTTGCTAATGCTGCGGGGAAGGAGGGGATATACTCAGCCGAGGATTGTTAATTTCTAGAGGGGGTCTCATCTAAACACAGGTGCATACCATGTGTGAGACAAGCAATGAAAGAATCAATCCCCCACGCACAAGGAACTGACACTTACTTGGAACAATATTAGCTTTATGCAAAGTGTGACTAGAGATTTATGGACCTAACGTGTGCAGCTACAAACCTACTCAAACCTCCATAAGGAAAGCATGTTTCCCCCAAAGCCACAGTGTCTGCCATAATTTCCCCTGCTCTCAACATGTTTGGAATTTTTACTCTGACATTGCCTTCAGAGCGGCTGGCAGCCATCCAAATGGTCTAAATGAAGGCAGGAATTGGTATTATGAAATTACAATTGATTTTTAGGAAGGAGCCAAAATATAACAAACAAAATGAATGATTTAAGGTCTCAAAACAAGGTTATGTTATAGGAGAATGGAATTAGACTTTAATGGGGGCTAATCAGTTTGCCTCTGAAGACAGGATCAGAAGAGAAATAGCAAGAGAGTGTCCATCTACGGTCCTGTGCTGGCACTGTCCACCCTGTAGCCAACCTGCAGACCAGGAGCACTCCAGGAGATTGGTTCAAAGCGATTTAGTGCAGCTCTATTTTTTAATAACGATGAGAACATCATTCATTGAATTCAGCTCAAATTTTCTGGCATATCACCTCTGAGTTGAGTTGATTTTCCTGCTTTCAGTAGCTCTATCCGGTGCATACTTTGCAGCAAAGTGTTATTTTATTTTATGATTAATATTATTATTTGGCTTTTTGGACCACACCTGGCTGCGCTCAGGGTTTACTTCTGGCTCTACGCTGAGGAGTCACTCCTGTTGGTGTTTGTAGGACTTTATGTGGCTCCAGAGATCAAACCTGGCTTGGCTGTGCACAAGGCCAGCACCTCGTTTACTGTGTACTATTTCTCTAGCTCCCATTATTTTATTTTTAATGACATTCAACCGTAAGCCCAGAGGTAAGGAAGTTGTGGTATAAATTATGGTGCTCAATTTAAATAAACTATTTTCATCCATTATAATGAAATTAATTATGAAGTCTATAAAACCACTAAAATTGTTGCTTTGACACAGAGAAAATGCCAAGTTGTGTGTAAATGACGATAAACAATAAGAGGCTTTAGGCTCAAGGAAGAGAAAGAACTTTTAGGATAAAAGAAATAAATGGTAGAGCAATGACAGTTATTTTCCTTTGAGCTTTCTCACTTTAATACCGCTAAACTTTTTAGATTAAAAAAAAATAACCTTTACCTGGGGCTGGAGCAATAAAACAGCGGGTAGAACATTTGCCTTGCATGCAGCCAACCCGGTATCCCATATAGGCACCACCAGGAGTTAACTACACCACCAGGAGTAATTCCGAGTGTGAGCCAGGAGTAACCCTTCAGCATCACTGGGTGTGACCCAAAAAGCCAAAACAAACAAACAAACAAATAGATAAATATATAAATAAATAAAAATAAAGATTTACCTTAAAATATAAGGTAATTAAATTCTCAGCTAATTTGCAACCCGGAAGAGTTCCAGACCCAGCCACTTCAGACCCACAGCTGCGCTGCTCGGCCGGCCCCATGTGGAAGCAATCCATGGAGCTGACCTCTGGGTAAGGGGCTCGCCAGCCCCTGGCCGAGTCCAACATTGTTCCAAGGGTTTGCTCTCATCAGCGGGGAAGAGATCATGCTGGCCGGACTCGGAGTGGAGTTTGGGCCCTGCCCTTTCCTCGGTCCTCCATGCCAGTTGCCCCGGAAGAGAGAGACCCACCCGCCAGACCCACAGGTCCCTTGGCGCGTGGCTGCAAAGCGACCGTGCAATATTTTTTAGAGGATGCTGATTTTAGCATAAGGTTCTTCCCAAGTTCTTTCACATTTATACATAGTAAATAGTTCTAGACAGGTTTTAACTGATACCAGTAAGCCTAGCAAGAAGCCAGAGCAAACCACACATCATGCAGTCAGTCATTCTTAACATCCAGACTCCATAGTTCCTCAGAGCTCCATCCAAGAGAAAACCTGATCTTCCCCCTTTAAGTTTCATCAGTAAATGCTCGAGATGATAGCCCTCTACTGAGACTATACCACCTACACGGTAAAGCCTGGCAAGCTACCCATGTTTTATTTACTTGTTATGCCAAAAACTAGTAACAATTATGGACCTCAGTTCCATGACCTGAAGAATGGTTTCAGGCTCCTTCTGTCCCTGTAGCAAGTAGATGCCCTTGGTTTACACTTGCTTGTGATGAACTAATGGAGATGTTACTAGTGCCCACTCAAGCAAGTTGATGAAAAATGGGAAGACAGTGATACAGTGATACCTTAAAATTGCTATTCCTATTTGCCAGAGAAGCAAAACATATCATTAAGACTAATCATAAGTATAAGACTAAAAGTATTAACATGTACATGCATGTGTGTGAGAGAGCGAGAGAGAGAGCAAGAGAGAGAGAGAGGTACAGACAGATGAGTTATTGAAAGCACACTTAAAGGCAAAATGAAATGTGTCTGAGGAAATCTTATGCAATAGTGAACAAATCTGAAAGTGTGCTTAGAGGCAAGCACCTAACTCATGTTATGTAAGAGCCACTGGGGCCTCTTGGCTATCTTAGTAAGTAGTGGGGCCACCTGGTTATCACAGTAAGTGTAGGGATCACAGGGCTACCTGGTTATCACAGTAAGTGTAGGGACCATGGGGACACCTGGTTATCACAGTAAGTGTAGGGACCACAGGGACACCTGATTATCACAGTAAGTGTAGGGACCAAGGGGTCACCTGGTTATCACAGTAAGTGTTAGGGACCATAGGGTCACCTGGTTATCACAGTAAGTGTAGGGACCACAGGGACACCTGGTTATCACAGTAAGTGTAGGGACCATGGGGTCACCTGGTTATCACAGTAAGCATAGGGACCACGGGGACACCTGGTTATCACAGTAAGTGTAGGGCTACCTGATTATCACAGTGCTATCAGTTCTGTGAGTTTGAGATGTCACATGGCACAAACGTGACTGCATGCTCCAGGAGGGTCATAATTTTTAATGGGCTGGTACATTTGGAGTTAAATTTTTAACTGGGAGGTTCATTTGAGGTGGGGACATGATTGCTGGGACTTCTGGAAGTACAGGAGGTTGGGGGGAGGTAGCCCATCCCCAATTCTGAAAGCCTGTAGACTTCAGGCACAATACCAGTATACCTGAATTTTTGGCAGGTTAATTTTTGGTGAGGTTCATCCTGAGACGATGGAGTCGGGGGCATGGTGGTGATTTTGAAATATGGGAACAAGTGGATGCTGGGGCTCTGTTTGGACAAACACTGGGCTGACCGCCCCGTCAAGTGCCCCAGATGTCTCAGCCATGTGCAGGCACCTAAAAAATATTTTCTGTGACTTGTTGATCTCTTTAAAGATTTATCTATGAGTCTCAGAGCAAGGCTGGTAGATGAGCTGAGATGGTGGCACTGGAGAGTCGCAGCATTTTAACAATATTCTTTAATATTATTGGATTTGAAGAACACCTTTCCAATTATTTTTCCTTTCTTCAGTTTCCTTCACCAGTGCCTCACAGTTTTCCTCATTTTTTTTTTTTGGTCACACCCTGCTATGCTCCAGAGTTACTCCTGGCTTTTCACTCAGGAATTACTCCTGGTGGTGCTCGAGGGACCATACGGGATGCTGGAGCTCGAACCAGGTGGGCTGCATGCAAGGCAAACACCCTACCCGCTGTGCTATCGCTCCGGCCCGTTTTCCTCATTCTTGATTAAAATTCCTAGGTATTTTATTCTTTTTTATGTGATTAGAAAGCATATGTTTTCTTTGCTGTTCTCTTTGGTAGTTGGTTATTTGCATAAAGGAAAATAACTAATTTTTTTAATAGTTTTGTATTTTGCTAACTTTAAAAATCCATTTAATAGTTGTAACAGCTTTTTTGGTGGATCTTTGGGGCTTTCTAAATAGGATGACAGTTAAATCAATAAAAAAATCTTTAAATTTTTTTGGGGGTCATTTCTGACAGTGCTCAAGGGCTTACTACTGGTTCTGTGCTCAGGGACCACTCCTTGGGGGGACTATATTTGCAAGGACTGAGCCTAGGTCAGTCAGTTGCAAAGCACATTCTCTACCAGTACACTACCTGGCTAGCTTAGATTCTGCCGAGGAGAATGAATGATGTGAATGATGCGAACATCATTCAATGAATGATATTCTCATCGTTATTAAAAAGTGACTTTCTCTTCCTATTTTTAAGTTTTAAATAAGTACCGTATCTCAAACTTTGGAGAAATTAACCTCTGTTCAAAGAGACAACGCATTTAGGAGAGAAAAGGAGAGCTGGGGAGGTAGTAGGAGAGTTATTCACAACTTGCATCCACGTGGAATTCCACAGAAATGCCTGAGTTCCTGCCCTGTGTCTTGGATACAGCAAGTGAAGAGAGAGTGTCATTCCCATGAAGGCAGAGGGGTGCAGATCTGGGGAGGAAGCAATTACCTAATATTTAGTTGATGTAAAATACTTTCCTCTGGTACTTTGAATCAGGCCAATGTATTTTTACCACAAAGTCAGAATAAACAGGACGTTAGTAAAATGTCATTTTATAAACATCTGGATAACGTGTTCCTATAGCTTTTCAACTAAAAGATTTCAGGACTCAACTGGCAACAATTCCAAGTCCGTCACTGATCAAAACACTTTTCAAACATCAAACCTCTGGAAATTTCTGTGGTTTTGGATTGCACTAGAACATTCCTTAGGGTTTAATGCATTTTATAAACACTGTCTTGAGGTATAGTTTTAAATTTATAGTTTGAATTTTAAAATGGAGAACTAAGTCATCCCAAGCCAGATGCCAGCTAAAAAGAAGTAATCAAATGAGAACTTTGCTTTCTTTTTAGAACTAGAACAACTTTTTTAGAACATTAATATGCATCACCTTTTGAATAATAAGAAAATGTCATTAGAAATCTAATCAATTCCCCATAATATGCCTCTTTTACAGGTAATTTCTTCTCTTAAATAGAAACTTGATGTAATTTTAAGTTACTTTCCTAGTTGACTTGCAAGAAGATTATATAATCTAATAGGTCTCATTTGCTAGAAAAGCAACTTTCCTAAGCAACCTGGTGTAATGTCTTAAAACTGCCAACAAATTTTTTCTGAGCTTGTCATAAGCCTTCTGCTTCTATTAAAAATAAATCTCTCATCACCTGTGACTAAGCTCAATCACTAATTACCAGAATTTAAACATTTGGCTACCAAGTTGACTTTGGCAACCAAGAATGTCTAACCACAATAGGGAAAAAGACTTATGAGTTAAATGATCTGATTCTGACAACCTGGTCATAGAATTAGGAATATAAGAAATAAAAACTTAATTCATAAAATGTCTTGGATACTTAGCTAAGGCAGATTCTATGCGTAGACAAGAGATAGGTTATATATCAGTGGGAAAAAAAACTAACAAACACAACTGCTAACCTTGAAACAGAAAAAGAAGAAATCCCTTTTTTGCAAAAACTTTTGAGTGCCAATCTCAGACTTTCCACTCTTCTCTCTAGAATAATACTGGCTCAATGTGTAAGAGAAGAGAGAGAGAGAGAGAGAGAGAGAGAGAGAGAGAGAGAGAGGAGGAGGAAAGCGTGCCTACTATAGAGGCAGGCCGGGGGGGGGGAGGAATCTGGGGATATTGGTGTTGGGAAATATGCACCAGTGAGGGATGGGTGGGTGCTGGAATACTGTATGACTAAAACCCAATCATGAACATCTTTATAATTGCATATCTTATAGTGGTATAATAAAATAAAAATTTTTAAATAAAATAAAATTTAAAAACTAAAAAAAAATAGAATAATACTGGCTATATGCTGTGTGTGTAGCACTTACCGTCCATGCTAATACACACTAGGCTTCATGGAGGGGTGCAGGGATGACCACCTGGATAACGGATTGGGGAGGATCCGGATGATTATTTCCACGATGACACCCGTAACTTGGGAATGATAAGTTTTAACATTGACAGCTGAGTTTTGGGGGAATCTAACCTATCTGTCTCATCTGTGCTTTAACTGTGCTCAAACCCCACGGGTCTGTTCAAAATCAATATCATCTGAATTTCTAACTAAGTCTGACAAGGAATCAGTCACACAGTGACCAGAGAGAAAGCTCTGCTTGCTTGAGAGGCTGGAGCATGCTGCTGTCCCCGAAGTTAAAGGCATGTGAGGGAGAAACAGGAATTCAATAAACACCCCCACCCCCCACCCCCGCAAAGGGGAGCATCGACCACCACAGCCTCCAGGAAGGGGCACGCTGGGCAGTTCCTGTGGACATGGGTATAAGTAAAGAGCTGCCCGAGGTGTTCAGTGCATCACTCACCCCCCCTGCTGCTCCAACCTAGCACAATCCCTGCTCCATCCCCACACACCAGCGGACACTGAACAGGTCTCATCTCTACCCTGCCTCTACTCCAGGCTCTCCTCGACTCCAGAGTACACTGAGTGCGCCTAGAGCCCGCCTGTCACTCAGGGAGCCGATGGTCCTGGATGGGATCCCAGAGAGGCAGGAGCACCAGGGGAACCAGAGAGACTGAGGAGGAGAATCCAGATTGGACAATAAGTTTGACTCACCCCTCAGTAAATTCCCTCTTTGGATTTATCCCCTTGCCGATAAAAAAAGCAAGGAGCTTTTATTGAAAGCAAGGAGCTTTCAATAACCAGGCTGAGAATATTCAGTCCTGAGGGTTCCAAGTCATATCTGCAAAATGCCAGGGGCAGTGATGTTCCAAGTGGTGGACACCGTCATTACTACTTTGGGGGAGGAGTCCCTGCCTCCTTACACAGGCAGCAATCCAGAGCCCACGGAACCCACTCATGTGTTCCTCCAGAGCCCCCCCTTCCCCTGGGCCATACTCCAAGCTTTCACCATTCTATTGTGGTTGATGAGATTCTACTGTGAGTAACAAGAGCTTCAAAGGCTTTGGCAAGATGGAATCCTCTCATGGAGCACCAGGCTGACACAGAGAGGGGGTGAGGCGAGAACTCTGCTCCCAGAAATCTTCTGGGGCTCGGGATGCTTCCTCTGCACCCCACCACAGCCCCCAGAGCCCGCCGTGAGTTAAACCTGGACCCATGATGGCTGACCTATGGCAGGATGGGAGAGATGATGGGGGGACCAGCCAGGTCCTCTCTTAGGACTGTTCTGCATAATGCTCCCGGACACTACTTACCACGCAGCTTAGAAACATGTGTGATGCTCCTGGGCACCACTACACAGCTTAAAAACATGCGTGATGCTCCTGGGCACCACTACGCAGCTTAGAAACATGTGTGATGCTCCTGGGCACCACTACACAGCTTAAAACATGCGTGATGCTTCTAGGCACCACTACCCAGCTTAGAAACATGCGTGATGCTTCTGGGCACCACTACACAGCTTAGAAACATGTGTGATGCTCCTGGGCACCACTACACAGCTTAGAAACATGTGTGATGCTCCTGGGCACCACTACACAGCTTAGAAACATGTGTGATGCTCCCGGGCACCACTACATATCTTAGAAACACACATGGTGCTCCTGGGCACCACTACATAGCTTAGAAACATATGTGATGCTTCTGGGCACCACTACATAGTTTAGAAACACACGTGATGCTTCTGGGCACCACTACATAGTTTAGAAACACGTGTGATGCTCCTGGGCAACACTACACAGCTTAGAAACATGTGTGATGCTCCGGGCACCACTACACAGCTTAGAAACATGTGTGATGCTCCTGGGCACCACTACACAGCTTAGAAACATGTGTGATGCTCCTGGGCACCAATACACAGCTTAGAAACATGTGTGATGCTCCTGGGCACCACTACACAGCTTAGAAACATGTGTGATGCTCCGGGCACCACTACGAAGCTTAGAAACACGCGTTATGCTCCTGGGCACCACTACATAGCTTAGAAACACACATGATGCTCCCGGACACCACTACATAGCACAGAAACACATGTGATGCTCCCAGGCACCACATCATAGCTTAGAAACACGCAGCACAAAGAGGAAAGTCCCACTTCAGGTGGCCCACGACCACAGTGTGCCACAGTAACGGGCAGGACCAGACATGCGGTTGGGACTGGCTGTGTATCTCCCTTCGTATCGGATCTCTCCTAGACTTGTCTATTTGGTTTCTGCCATGAATCTAGCATCAATAATACTGCCGTGATAAAAATTTCCATGTCTAAGCTTTAACCACATACCCCTAGAATAAAAATTTCCGATAGTTCTCCAAAGCCTGCTGATTAAAATCCATATTCCTCAGCTGGGTCCTTAAGACCGGTCCAAGTTTCACTACTCCTTCTCTGGTCTTAACTAGGCATTGCTGCCATCTGAGAACCAGATAGCTTGCAGAATTTATAACCAATCTGCTCAGACACACAGACCAATAAAACCCACACACCAACACACACACAGTCACACACAGACATACAGACACACCCCCTACACACATAAGATACACACAGGCACGTACCTATACATACCCACACACACACACACACACACACCCTCACACACACACAGAGACACACACAGGCACACATGCAGACCAATAACCCACATTCTACACCCCCTCACACACACACACACACACACAACATACACAACCACACATACCCATGCACAAACACCCACACACACACAGATATACACAATAACAATACCCACACACATATAGACACACACACAGACACATACACAGACCAATAAACCCACCTCCCCATACACAGACACACATGTAAACACACAGAAACACACACAGACCAATAAAAACCTACACCTCCCACACACACAGACACACATGAACATGCACAGACCAATAAAACCTACACCCCATCCCCCTCAAATACAGACCCATACACACACAGACACAGATACACAGAGACCAATAAAACCCGCCCCCTCCACAGACACACACAAAGACACACAGGCACACACAGAGCCACTGTTACTGCCCCCATTTCAAAGAGAAGGAGTCTGAGACTAGGGCAGGCTAAGAAACTTAGGCCTCCTCCATATTCTGAGGGGGAGTGAAGACACACCCCATGTTATCCCAACACACACTATTTTGTGTGCATGCCCCCATTCCGGCCCTCACCCTTGAACACTAATCAGTCATTCTGCCAGTTTCTTTCCTGATGGTCTTGCTCCTGTGGGGACCTCATTCTTAGGCCCCCTTCTCTGGAGCTCCCATCATCCTCCATCTTCCATAACCCATGAACCGACTTTACAGCAAGACTGTGGGAAAGAAATCTGAGACAGGAAGTGCAGGCTTCCCGCACTGAAGGAGAGGGCGGTTCACAGCAGTAACAGTCTAGCCCAGGAACTGGAGAACTGCCTCACAAGGGCAACCCCTGGGCCCTGCATAGCCCAGTGTGCCCTACTGCACCAATCCCCACACACCACACAGAAGTACTCAGTAGCTTCACTTTTTTCTGAGTGTGACTATATCTCTCCTGGTGTAGTCTTGAAAACCCCACTGTGCCACCCACTGCACGGCCACCTCACACGGTGGGGACTCCTGGGACAGAGAGGAGGGGCTGTGCAGCACACAACTCTCCAGGCCACCTGGTTTCTGTGGAGGAACTCACAGGCCTCCCTGGGTTTTCAGCAGAGCTACCTGGTATGAGATTCCCAGATGCCCTGTCAGCCAGAGACCAGGAAGCATCAGCTCAGTTGACAGGAGGCTTTAAGAGAACATTTGCAATCTCTATTAAAATATAAAGCCCCTATCAGAAATGCCCCAACTGGTAATTAACATAAGCGAATAAGGGCTCAAGGATGCAAAGAATTGAACAGCAGCCATTGGGCTGTAACAGAGATGAACTGGGATTCAGCGGCACATTCAAGAACAAGGGCAGGTTGAAGGCACTTGTTCAGATGCCCTACAAATGAAGGCAGGGCAGTGTCCTGGAGAGTTTGCGAAGCAGACAGGAAGGACTGCCTGGCTTCTGGGTATAATGAGCAGCTAAGGACGGGCCAACATTGCAACTGAAAACAAGATAAGCCAAACTACCCACACCACATTTTCAAATATATTAGAGTCATTAAAAAGCAGCGCTGACTATGAAAATTACATCCAAAAAGGGAAAGATAAACAAGTTGCAGAAGATTCTTCTCGATGTCCACGTGCGGCCAAGTTGTCTGGGGCACTCAGCAGAAGGACAGGTCAGCCCAGGGCCCACTCAAACAGAGCCCCAACAGCTGAAAACTCCCACACTCCACAATTGCTGCCAGGCTCCTGGCTGAACCCCACTGCTCTGGACGAGTCATCCAGACTGTTGAAAACCTCAGCTATGCAGGTTTTGTGACTGAAATCCCAGGCTTCCATGGAGGTGGAGATAGGCTACCTCCCCCCCATCTCCCTGCACTTCTGGAAGTCTCAGCACTCATGCACACACCCAAAGCCTCCACCCAGTTAAAAATTTAACTCCAGTTTTATCAACCCATTAAAAAATTTGGACTTCCTGGAGCATTTAGCTGCATTCGTGGCCACACAACATCTCAAATTCTACAACACTGAGAGACCCGTAGTAGCACACTGGGTTGAATTGGATGTAACAGAGAAGGCAACCAATCTTGATTAACAAAATGTAAACACGGGAAGCTTAACCTGTAACATCTTATTAATCATATGTAAGAACTCTATGGCTTCAAGGTGAGATACTACAATCTTCACTAATGTTCTAAGAAAACATCGTTTGATCATTCTCTTAGCAAATTATTGATAAGTAATTAAATAAATTACTGGAGAGCCTGCTATAGGGACAGGCTTAAGGGGTGATTGGGAAAATTGGAGACGATGGTGGGGGAAGGTGTAATGCTGGTGGGATTGGTGTTGGAATATTAAATGCCTGTAAAAATCATCATGAACAACTTTGCAAACCACAGTGTTTATATAAAGTGTGTGGTGGGGAGATTGAGAGCTATAAATGATTTAAATGACTACAAGAAAATAAGGGGAAGACATTTCCGAGTTGACGTAAGTGTAAGTAACTACCTGTACAGGATGTTTGCTGTTCCTCCTTGATTTAATCCAGAGGAAGGTTTCAATACCTTTACATCTGAGAATGTGCCCTGGGGCTGACAAAACAGTAGCTGTAAACAGCAGCCAGCACAGAGGGGAAAGTCCTGAACCTGCACTAGGCAGAAAAGCAGCATCAAAGCTAAAAAATCTCTCAAAGGCAGGCCAAATTTTTGCTTTTTATCTAAGGATTCAAAGATTATCAGCCTTTCCGTGAGTCTGGCGGGTCATACTCCAGAGAGAAGGGGAGCCAGAACAGGGTGGAGGAGGAGCCAGAACAGGGTGGAGGAGGAGCCAGAACAGGGTGGAGGAGGAGCCAGAACAGAGTGGAGGAGGAGCCAGAACAGGGGCGGAGGAGGAGCCAGAACAGGGCGGAGGAGGGAGCCAGAACAGAGGGCGGAGGGGGGAGCCAGAACAGGGCGGAGGAGGAGCCAGAACAGAGGAGGAGGAGCCAGAACAGGGGCGGAGGAGCCAGAACAGAGCGGAGGAGGAGCCAGAACAGGGCGGAGGAGGAGCCAGAACAGAGGCGGAGGAGCCAGAACAGGGTGGAGGAGGAGCCAGAACAGGGTGGAGGAGCCAGAACAGGGTGGAGGAGGAGCCAGAACAGGGTGGAGGAGGAGCCAGAACAGGGTGGAGGAGGAGCCAGAACAGGGTGGAGGAGGAGCCAGAACAGGGTGGAGGAGGAGCCAGAACAGGGTGGAGGAGGAGCCAGAACAGGGTGGAGGAGGGAGCCAGAACAGGGTGGAGGGAGGAGCCAGAACAGGGTGGAGGAGGAGCCAGAACAGGGTGGAGGGAGGAGCCAGAACAGGGTGGAGGAGGAGCCAGAACAGGGTGGAGGAGGAGCCAGGAACAGGGGTGGAGGGAGGAGCCAGAACAGGGTGGGGGGGGAGCCAGAACAGGGTGGGGGAGGAGCCAGAACAGAGTGGAGGAGGAGCCAGACAGAGTGGAGGGGTGGAGGGGCATCCCAAAATGCACCTTTCCTGATGCTGCTTGGCCTTCATTTGGAAGGAGAGATGGGTCCTTTAGCCTCAGCTGGAAAAATCAATCAGGACAGCTTGCTTGCTTTTTATTGCCATTTTCTTGGGGTGTATCCAGTGGTGCCTGGTGATCAGCAGGCCCCACTCAGGGGTGACCAGGGGTCATTGTTCTTGAGGTAGACTCAGCAAATGCCTGGCGATCAGCAGGCCCACACTCAGGGGTGACCAGGTCATTGTTCTTGGAGTGGACTCAGTGCCTAGTGACCCGCAGGCCCACACTCATGGGGTTACCAGGGGCCCAAGATGCTGAGGATCAAGCCCAGGGCATGTGCTCTATCACTTGAGCCGCTTCCAATCAACCACAACAGATTTTCAAAAACAAGGTCCGGCATTCAAGCAAACATTTGGCACACAGGGGGCTTGAGAGGTAGTGCAGTAGGTAGGGTGCTTACCTTGCATGCAGCCAACCTGGGTTTAATGCCCAGGGACCCCAGGTGGTTGGTGCGTGAGACTGCCAGGAGTGACCCCTGAGTGCCAAGCCAGGAGTAAGTCCTGAGCACATGCAGTGTGGCCCCAAATTTAAAACACAAAATAAAAAACAGGCATAACAGAGCTAGAAAAAACAAGCAACAATTCAGAGAAAACAAAATAAAGCAATGATGTCGCCGTGTTACATGCAGGGATGCAAAGAGAATTCTAAGATGAGCTGTAGAGGGAAAACCACAGAAACACAATTCACATAATCCATGTGCATAGTTTTAGCCATCCAAGAGGGAACTTTCCTGTCCGTCAGGAGCTGTGTCAGACCCTCACCAATAACACAATCTAAGCACGGTCCTTGGAAAGGGTGGAAGGCAGTCAGAAGAAATATTTCTCTGTATTGCTCAAATACTTTCAAGTGTTTAAAAATTCATGTTCAGTCAATCATCCGAAAGCAACACAGAGACACACAGACCTTTCCGTCACACACCAAAGGGATGCAATGACGACAACAGTGGGGAAATGAGTGGACCAGTGACCTTCGTGCCTTGCTGGACCAAAAGGAAAGATACAGGCAGGAGCATCAGGAGTGGGATATCTCTTGCCAGTGGAGCCATGCCCACGTTGTTCTCACCAATGGAGCCATACCCACTTTGTTCACATGACCAGTCCTTCATTTGGGCCGGGAACAAAGGCAGGATCCTCAGCCTATTGGACGGTGCTGTGCCAAGAACTAAGAAAGGAAACAGAGGAGATCCCAAGTGGGCTGATGCGACAGGAGGACATTAGAGACAGCCACGGTGTGGAGAGAGGAGAATCTTCCAGGAGAAACATCCTACCTAGAAGGTCAACGGGGGAGGCACAGGGAGACCCCCTGCTCAGGGCTGGCTCCCCCAGAGGTGAGACTCGCTTTCTCCCCTGTGTTCTCCCAAGCCCTCACACTCCCCCTTAATAACTGGGACCTTCTATCCAGACTCTTCCTGCATGCACCTCTGCCCGCAGGGCCCCGGGGATCCCACAGTGCCGTGGGTCTCCGCATCCTGCTCTGAGCGGAGTATGTGAAGGCTCCACGCTGGTGCAGCATCTTGGCCCAGTTAGGGGCGACCCTGACGGTGGTGCTCTCCAGCAAACGAACAGCCGTGGCCATCACTGCAACACCGGCTCCACAGCACCATGCTGAAGGCAGTTTTCCAAGCCTAAGTCTGGCCATGACACGCCTTCCTCAGCACCATGTGGGCCAACCAGGCTCATTCTCTCCTCCTAAAGGTGCTCACTGAGTCAGCAATCTTGAGGTGTGGGGAACAAGGGAATCAGTGAAAACAAGGAAGCAAGGTCCTGAGAAGTAGAGGGTCAGAATCCAGGAAGTGGGTGATCAATATTCATTCACCAACCCTCTGACAAGCAGAAACAAACAAAAAAACCCAAAACCGGTTTGGAGCAGCCCCGGCTTACTCTAGGTAGGGACATTACTTCATTTCTCATTTTGCATAAAAATTACCTTCCCTCCCAGAGCCTGCTTACACACACACACACACACACACACACACACACACACACACACTTCAGCATCTTCACTCAAATATAAGACTGCTTGGGGCAAAAAGCTCTTCTGAAAGGCTTCTGTTGTGAACAGATGCCATGAAAGAAATGACTTCATAAGAGAAGGACTTAAATATGTTTCTTAAGCTGCAGAGCGGGGAGGAGTTTCTGTTTTTAATAAACATGCAGATGTTCCTCCGGCCCATGGGCCCTTTTCCTGGCATTCTTCTCTCAAGGGCCTAAGTAGGCCTGGGACTACATGGGAAGAATGACTTCTTCCCATGTGACCTGGAGTTTTTGCAGCAAATCTTCCTGCAGCTGGGCAAATGCACAGTGGGCTCTGGCCTACCACCCAAAGCTAGGGGAGCATCCAAATGATAGAAGGTCTGTGGGTCAAGGCAATGACAACAGACCCGAGAGGAAAGGACCGGCTGCCTTGCTACGTGCTGACCATGGAGGTGCTTCTGCCTTTCAGACCTTCTGTTCTCATCCTGTGAAGCAACATAAAGGTAATATTTAGGAAACACTATTCCTGGCAAGGGTAGCTGGTGTTCCCGTCACCCCCTTGCTAATGCACTACCATCTTACTTCTGATATTCATTGCTCTTGGCATTCATCTGCTTGATCTGTGCCCACTTGCATGTAAGTGCCAAGGGAATTGTCCACCCCCAATTCATTCCCAAAGCCTCCCCCCCCCCGCCCTTGATAAACCTTTCTGGATGGATAAAAAAAGAGAGCAGCTTAAAGAACAACTCTAGACAGTATCTGAGGGTGTGTCATGTACTGATGCTGGGATGGACGGATGGGATGGATACGTAAATAGATGGATAGATGGGTGGGTGGGTGGATGGATAGATGGATGGATGGATGGATGGATGATGGATGGATAGGTGAGTGGTGGATAGGTGGATGGATGGTTAGATGGATGGATATATTAGGTGGTGGATGAATAGAGGGTAGGTGTGTGGATGGAGGGATGGATAGGTGGGTCGGTGGGTAGATAGATGGATGAAGAGGTGGACAGCTGGGTAGATGGATGGATAGATGGGTGAGTGGATAGATGGATGGATGGTGGGTGGGTGGATGAAAACATGAAGTCCTTACGTAGTCTAGAGGCATATTCCTGAAATTCCTGGCATTCTCCCATAAGAAATGGTTCTAGTCTTTGCTTGGAATCCAAGGACCCAGAACATAAACATCCATCTCTTTCTCCAGTCTCTCTCATCAACCACACCTTGAGTAGAAACATGGAGATACCTAACATGACTAAAACAATGGCTGAGGTGCATCAGCTGGACTGGACCATCAGGTGCCTAGACATCTGGGCATCTCTGTAAGGTATCTCGTATTTTCGGAGGTGAGTGGGTCTCATTCAATCCATTGAAGAAAACAAAAAAGATTACCTCAAGTACCTGTTCCCTCTTCTACCTGTCTGTCTTCAGAACTACCTTCCATTCAAACAGAAGTACCAGCTCCTCCGTGCTCTCTGACTTTAAAGACCCTCATGTCTTCAGGCGTGTGTGGACTAGACCATCTCTTCTTGGTTCCCAGCTCGCAGATCTTGGGACTTTTGGCCTTTCTATAATCACATGAGCCCATTTTATTTTCTTTCTTATCCCTGTTCCTGTTTTCCTCTCCTGCTTTCTATGGTCGTTTCTCTGGAACCCGAGCAAACACAACAACCCCTTCCCTTCATGCTGTAGCACTCATATTTGATATTGAGTTCTTACATCTTGTTTCTTAAAAAGACAATACAAAGCAACTTCTGTGGGTGGGAGACTCAGTTATTCTGGGTCACCATTTCCACCCTGGTAGCTATGGCAATCCGACTTTGTGGCTACACTTTAATTATCCTTCATTTCCCTCGATGTCAAAATCTTCTCTGTGGCTCGCCTGTGCTAATCTAGTATGACCTTAAAAACAAGAAATCTAAACTTGTCAAAAATAATATTCTGTAGATAACCAGTATTGGTGAACAAGGCTGAAGGAAGAGATCAGAATACAGAGACCAGAAATAGTCTCACACAACATATTCAACTCACCTGAGATAAATAATCCATAATTCAACGAACGGTACCACAACGACTGACATCTGTATATTTTGAAAGGACACAAAGACTTCACAAAAATGTCACAACTGGTTCAGAGACCTAAGTGTAAACTATGACATTCCTTGAAGACAACTCAGGAGCAAACCGAGATGACCCGATGGCATGGGGATGCTTTCTCAGAGATGGCACCAACAAGCAACGTGGTTCACAAAGGAAATCCTGAGTAAGCTCACTGAAGCTCACTAAAACTTAAAAATTCCTGCTCTGCTAGTCAAAAGAATGAGGAAACCTACAAAAAGGGAGAGTACATGGAGAAGATACATTCAATAAAAGTTCTTTTTTAGAAAAAAAAAAGAAATCCCTTCCAAAATTCATAAAATTTAAAAAAGAAGACAGCAAAAAAAAAAAAAACAACCCAAAAAAATCAGTTTGAAACTGGGTCAAAAGCCTCAGTTAACAGTTAACAGACACTTCAGAAAGAATATAAAGAGATGCAAAGACATGCCCTACCCGTGCATCAGAGAGAGGCACAATCAGATAATAGAGAGCTGCAATGTTTACCCATGAGGGTTTCACATCCCTGAGAAGGGCCGTGTCAGTGCTGCTGAGACCCTCACACCCTGAGAAGGACCGTGTCAGTGCTGCTGAGGAGACCCTCACACCCTGAGAAGGACCATGTCAGTGCTGCTGAGGGAGACCCTCACACCCTGAGAAGGGCCATGCCACTGCTGCTGAGGAGACCCACACACCTAAGAAGGGCCCTGTCAGTGCTGCTGAGGAGACCCTCCACGCCCTGAGAAGGACTGTGTCAGTGCTGCTGAGGAGACCCTCACACCCTGAGAAGGACCGTGTCAGTGCTGCTGAGGAGACCCTCACACCCTAGAGAAGGGCCATGCCACTGCTGCTGAGGAGACCCACACACCCTAAGAAGGGCCCTGTCAGTGCTGCTGAGGAGACCCTCACGCCCTGAGAAGGACTGTGTCAGTGCTGCTGAGGAGACCCTCACACCCTGAGAAGGACCGTGTCAGTGCTGCTGAGGAGACCCTTATACACTGAGAAGGGCCATGCCACTGCTGCTGAGGAGACCCACACACCCTGAGAAGGGCCGTGTCAGTGCTGCTGAGGAGACCCTTACACCCTAGAGAAGGACCGTGTCAGTGCTGCTCAGGAGACCCCTCACACCCTGAGAAGGACCGTGTCAGTGCTGCTGAAGAGACCCTCACACCCTGAGAAGGGTCATGTCAGTGCTGCTGAGGAGACGCTACCACATGAACTCTCCTGCAGGGTTTAGCTTTGCTCAGAATTGCTCAAACTTTGCTCAGAATTGCTCAAATGATAAATTTGCTCAACTAAGAAATCTATCGGTGGGTGTGTGGTGCACTAACTGTGGGGCATCTACACAACGGAATATTACTCATCCCTAAAAGCCAATGAACTATCAGGTCACAGAAAGGCCTGGAGGAAGGTTTTCTAAGTGCTACTGAGTGAAGGAAGCCAATCAGAGAAGGCTATATACAACACGATTTCCATGACACAATATTTGAGAAAAGGTAAAACAATGGAGATAGGACAATGTTCAATGGTCACCGAGTGTGGAGGTTGGGAGAAACCCATAGGGACGACAGCACCGAGAGTGAACCTTAGAGTAACTGGAGTGTTTGGAGGTGGGTCAAGATGTGCCAGAGCCGACAAATCTGGGTGGAAAATAATGGTTCCATTCTAGTGAGGGACGTGAGGGGCGTGAGTGAGGAGAGCAAGTATGTGGTAACTCTATACCTGAACCTCAATTTGAAGCCCAGAATTGCTCTTCGATTAAAAATTTGCCTTACAAAAGCAATAATGTGTTGGGGCCAGAGAGTTATCAAGGAACTTGCCTGGCATTATGCAGCCGAACTGGGTTCAATCCCTGGCACTGCGTCTGGTCCCTGAGCACTGCCATGAGAGATCCCTGGGCAGAGCCAAGGGTAAGGCTGAACACCACAAGATGTTGCCCCCAAATCTAATAATATATTGATAATGATAATGATAATGATGATAATAATAATGCATTAAGACTCCTAAAGAGGTTAGCGAGATGAGCCGACACAGAATGTGCTACTTTGCCAGCAGGACTTAGCTGTGATTACAGTTAACTGTGGCCTTGCCGCCAACGTGGTCTTGCCCAGTCACGCAGCCTGAAGCACAGGTGTCCCTGAGCACAAAACTGTTCTAAGCAAAAGTCTCCATCCATACTACTTGGTACTTGATTTTATTTATGTATTTATTTTTAACCTCCGCATCCACCTTTTCCATGAAATTGGTCTTGACACTGATTTTTCAACAATCTCAAAGCTTCCAAATCAACAACTTCAGAGCCAATGCTTACAAGCTGGGGAAAACAACAACAACATTCTGCTGTGAACCAAATATTGACTGTAAAAGAACCAACCTTCGGCTCCCAGCATGATGAACATCTGCCTCGGTGTGTACCTAAGTCAACAGCATGCCCTGCCCTCTCAGAGGTCAGCTAAGTGACCGGAACAGCCGGAGCAAGGCCGAGGGCAAGAATTCTGCTGCAGACATAAGCAAATATAGCAAATGTCACATGAATTATCAGGGTGGGGGGGAGAAATTCCGCTGCTGTCTATAAAGGGCTGATCTTTTGCTTCCTGTTCTCCAGGCATGCTAAGAAACTCGATGATTCATAGACTACGGTCTGCCATGGTGCCCCTGCCCTTGAATTTTAGACCGTTTGACATGGACCCAAATAGCCTCACCTTCCGCTCCTTGCCCCCTTCTGACATTTATGGCTGTGGGTCCCTCTCCAACAAGTGAAAGGTCACAGGATGGAGCGGGGGAGGGAATTGAAGGCTGCCTTTCTGCATGTCTTGAGAGGAACTCACTTGCTGTCACCAGTACTGGGGATTGTCCAAAATACATTTTCCCCCCACAAAAGAAGCAGAGGTAATACAGGCATCTATTAAACAACTAGAAAGGCTGAGAGTGAGGTGTCTAAATATGTCCCTAAACAGTTCTTGGGCTCATCAGCTACAATAAACATGAGGGAGTCCAGACTACTGGGGCGGGGTGGGGGAGACTCAGGGGACAGAGTCACTCACACTGAGTCACGATCAACTCTTCTTTCCAGGCAACTTCATTTGTATTTCCAGGTTTTCCTTTGGATAGATCATGAGTCAATGAGAAGTGGAGGATGGGGAGACAGACAATTTCCCTCCATCTGAAACATGAGCTATGCGCCTGATAGAACTGATAGAACATCTCGGCACTGCCATCTGCTGTGGCCTGGCTCGCGGTCATCCCCACTGCTGTTCTCCTGAACAAATTTAGTTTCCCCAGACAGTTTGGCTGAACTGAGCTCGCACTGTCAACCTGACACCTGTCAAAAAAGGAGTGATAGGTTTTGGGAGGCCTAAACAGAAAGGGGCTGGGGGGGTGGGGGGAGGGAAGGCGGGGGATGAGAGCAGAGAGTAGGAAGCTGGGATTCTGGGTAGGGTCAGTGCATGCTTGTCACCAGCCATACGGGCAGTGCCAGGAGGGAGGGAGGGGAAGGGAAAGGCCCCGCCTGGCAGCAGGTGGGTGAGATCAACGTGACTGAACACAGGAGCTGACACGCAGCACAGCTCTCTACTCGAGTCCCAGTCACTTATTTGTCTGCCTGTGGCATGAGACGCTCTATGAGGCAGAAGGGAAGGAGGCCGGGGGTGGGGCTGCAGCTGACAGGCCTGGCCCAATGCTCCTCTGCCATCCCATCTGGGACAGGTCACAGGCCAGGCGGGGGTGGAGCAGCGATTCCATGAGCCAACACTTGAGCTGGGTGTCTGTTAGCTGGAGTGACCTCCTTGGCCTTCAGCACGGCCAGCAGGGGCACAGGCAGGGATGCAGGTCATGTGCCCTTCCCTCTGGGGGGGGTGACTGGGAATCTCTCTTAGGGACTGCGGTGTCCACCGGAAGGACTGAAGGAGACCAGTAGGGAAGGTCTGAAATGAGTGGGTTCACTGAAACTCAATCCAAGGATCTTTCCAGATCCTTTTGTCAGAGCCCAGGAACCAAGACTGTGAAGGCTTCGTCAGCCCTGAGGCGGTGAGGGAGCACTTAGGGCCAGCACTGAGGTGGGGCCTCACTCGCTGACTACCTCTCCCCCTCCAAGTTCTAACCAGGTCCAACCCTGCTTAGCTTCTGAGATCAGAGGACATAGCACATGGGGCAGTACTGGAGACCCAAAACATCTCTAGAAAATGTCTAGAAAATGTTCTAAAAAACTCTAGAAAAGTACTGTAAGCTGTCACTGGATGAGTCAGTTCTCATGTCTATGAAAAAGGAAAGGTATCTGGGTGAAGAATAGGAGCTATGAGGGGGCCGGAGTGATAGTACAGCAGGGAGGGTGTTTGACTTGCACACGGTCAACTTGGGTTCAATCCCTGGCATCCCATATTGATTCCCTGAGCACTGCCAGGAGTAATTCCTGAGTGCAAAGCCAGGAGTAACCCCTGAGCATTGCTGGGTGTGACCAAAAAACTAAAAATAAAAGAACAGGGACCATAAAATGGATTGTCAACAAAACACAAGATGATATGAAAGCAGAAATGAAGAAACTACAAACAGAAATGACAGAACTGAGAAACTTGGTAGATGAAACAAAAAACTGACTGCAGCAGAGTAACAGATGCTAAGGACAGAATCAGTGAGCTGCAAGACGAGGTGCAATAACCCTCCAGATACCAGCAGATGATGGAAAAAGCCTCAAAGTAAATAAACAGCTGAAAAGAGAACTTTGGGGTGAATTCAAGAGGAACCACCATAATTATTGGAATACCAGAGAGCCAGAAAGGCAACCCTGGAGAAACACTACACAGTCAAAACCACCTTTAAAAACCACCTGAGAAGTTCCAGGAGCTGAAGAGTGCATGCACCTAGACCCAGGAGGCCCAAAGGGCACCAGCTAGAAAAGAAATCCAAATAAAAATACTCCAAGTCAGAATGCCGAAACCACTGATAGACAATAGCAAGAGTAGCAAGACTGAAGAAGTAAATTATATCCAAGGAGTGTCCTCAATACTTACTGCAGATTGGATCCACTGCAACTCCTCCAGATCTGAAGACAGCGGTTGGATATAGTAAGAAGACTCGATGAAATGAACGCCTCAACAAGAATACTTGACCCAGTTAGACTCTCATTCAGATTTGGAAGGAACAATACGCAACTTCATAAAGAAACAATATCTCAGGAACTTCACAGATTCAAACCCATCTTTACAAGAATGAAAAGGGGCTACTTTAAGACAAGATATGTCCCACAAACATGCCAAATGCCTGCAGAAAGATGACATAAAACTCCATGGCAATAATCTCTATCGATGTTAATGGGTTAAATGCACCAACCAAGAGACACAGAGGGGCAAGATAGATTATAAATTCGAACCTATGTTCTGCTGTTTGCAAGAAACACTTCTGAATAGTTAGCGTCAATAGAGACTTAAAGTCAATAAAACAACCCCTTCAAAATGCCAGGGTGAATCAAATGACATAGACTTCCAGGCGGGAAAAAATTGTTATAAGAGACAGCAAAGGTCATTTCTTAATGGTCAAGGGATCTGTACATCAGGAAGAACCCACACTCTTAAATATATGCAACTGATGAGGAGCCAACAAAATACTTAAACAACTGATAGACTGGTATAAAGATACTGATAATAACATGATAGTAGATAGAGGTTTCCAACACCACTCTGTCACTTCTTGATAGAGCAACTAGACTAAAGCTCGGTAAGGAAATACTTGCTTTAAAGGTAGAAATAAAAGACAGGGAATTAGTAGTTATACATCCATATATATATATATGTATGTATGTATGTATACACACATATGTATATATAGGTAGGTAGCCATAGATATTAATATAGATAGACCTATATCTATCTCTCTATCTATATCTAAATCTATGGCTATCGATCTATATTAAAAAGTCAAATACATCCTTAAAAAGTCAAATACATATTTTTCACTAATACACATGAGACAGTCTCCAAGGTAACCACATTTTTGGCTCTACATTTTACATTTTGGGTCTACATTTTACATTTTGGGTCTACATTTTACATTTTGGGTCTACATTTTACTTCTACAAAGTATACCTTCATCCTTAAAAAAGTCAGATACACATTTTCACTAACACATAAGACCTTCTCAAGATAACCACATTTTGGGTCTATATTTTACCTTTACAAAGTCATGAACATAGATATCACATCAACTATCTTCTTAGACCACTGAAAGTATATTTTAATCACAAAAATAAATAGAAAACAACTTAAACACCCGGGAATTAAATAGCTTGTTACTGAGCAATCACTGGGTAAGAGAGAAATCAAAGAGGACATTAAAAGATTCATGGAAACAAGAGAGAATGAAAATACTACCTACCAGAACTTTTGGGATACAGCAAAGGTGGTGTTGAGAGGAAAGTTCCATAGCTATGCAAGTTTTCATCAGGAAGGAAGAAAGGGTCCACATAAATAACTTGACTACACAACTTAAGAAGCTGAAAAATGATCAATAAAAAAGAGCCCAAAGGAGTCAGGAAGAAGAAAATAATAAAACAGTGCAGAAATTAATGAATTGAAATCTTAAAAAATTCAAAAGATCAATGAAACCAAGAGCTGGTTCACTGAAAAAAATAAACAAGAATGATAAACCACTGAGGACTCACAAAAGAGAGAGAGGGGGGAGAGAGAACCCTAATAAATCAGAAATGAAAGTGGACATCACAACAGACACCAAAGAAATTCAAAGAATCATCAGAGATTACTTTGAGAAATCTTTATGACATGAAAAAATTTACCCTAGACAAATTAGGTAAATTCTTAGACTCTTATAACCTCCAAGATGATTTGGAATACCTAAATCGACCTCTCACTATTGAGGAAATTGAAATAGTATTCAAAAGTCTTGCCAAAAAACAAAAAGTTCAAACCCATATGAATTCACTAGTGAATCTTTTCAAATCTTTAAAAACCAAAAGTACTCCCAAATAGTTTCTATGACACAAACATGCAACAAAATACTACACTAGTAAATAGGATCCAATAATTCATCATAAAGACCATACACCAACAATTCATCAAAAAGATCATACACAAATTAATATGCAAAAGTCCATTGCATTTCTATACACAAATAATGAAAGAGAAGAAAAAGGTATTTTAAAAATCCTCTTCAATTGTGCCTCAGAAAATCAATGTACCTCAGACTCAGCTTAACTAAAGTAGTGAAAAGAAAACTACAAAACACTACTTCAAGAAATATGATAGGACACAAGGAAATGGAAACACATCCGCTGCTTACAGTTTGGGCATAGTACTATAAAATGGTAATAACCTGAAGCACTGGACAGATGCAGTACCCATAGGGATATCCAGGTCACTTTTCAAATAAATAAAACACCGGAAATTCTTATGGAACAATACATGAACCCCCAATCCACACACCAGAAAGCTAAAGCAATCCTTGGGCGGGGAGGGAAAGATGCAAGTCATTGCTCTCCTCAACTTCAAACTGTACTACAAAACATTAGTCATTAAAACAGCATGGTATTAGAATAAAGACACACTCTCAGATCAATGGCATAGATTGCATCTCCTGTCACAGACCCTTGAGTATGATCAGCTAATTTTTGATAAAGGAGCATAAAGTATGAAGTGGGTCAAGAAAGCTTCAACAAGTGGTGCTGGGAAAATTGGGCAGCTATATGAAATAAATTAATTAATTAAATAAAATAAATAAAATGAATTCAGATCTCTTTTTAATGCCATGCACATAGGCAGAACTCTCCATAACATCGAGCTAAAAGCATCTTTAAGGATAAAACACCACTGACCAAGCAAATGGAAGCAAAGATAAATAAATGGGACTATACTAAGCTGAGAAATTGCTGCACCTCAAGGGAAACAGTGACAAGATACAAAGACAGGCTGTGGATGGTAAAGTTTATTTACTCAACACCCATGGATAAAGGGTTAATATCAAAAATATATAAGACACTGGTAGAACTTTATAAGAAAAAAAACAACCCCACCCAAAATGGGGAGAAGAAATGAGATTTCTTCCAAGAATTACAAAGACACATGAAAAAAGGCTCCACATCACAAATCATCAGGAAATGCAAATCAAAACAACAATGAGGTGTCATCTCATGCCACACAGGCTGTTCACATTTAAAAAAATCAAAACAAGAATAACCAATGCAGGCGTTAATGTGGGAGAAATGGGCTCTCATTCACTGCTGGCAGGAATGGCAACTGGTCCAGCCTTTTGGAAAACAACATGGGAAATTACTCAAAAAATCTAGAAATTGACCTTCCATATGATACAGCAATACTGCTCCTAGGAATATACACTAGAGTCCCAAAAACCCAATGCAGAAAAGGACTCCTATGCTTATTTCAGCACTATTCACAATACCCAGAATCTGGAAACAACCCAAGAGTCGGAGAACAGATGAGTGGATAAAGAAACTATGGTACATCTACACAATGGAATACTATGCAGCTGTCAGGAAAGCAAAGTCATGACATTCACCTATACATGGATAGACATCAACAGTCCCATGCCTGAGTGAAATGAATCAGAGGAGAGTGACAGACATACAATGACTGACTTGTCTGTTTATTTTGCAGGATAGTAAAACAAAAGAAAATGTGGTATGACAACAATACCCAAAGATAGTAGGAACAAGGGCCAAAGACTTCTCTGAGGTAGGAAGCTGCCACCAAGGGGAAGGGCGAGAACACTGAGGATAGGGAAGGGACCATGATGA